>JABUQX010020801.1:0-26861 GCA_015478945.1 Trachelipus rathkii
CAGAGAGGCGATATATTATATATATATATACTACCTACAATATATATACTATATATAGGTTCCATTATATATAATATATATTATTAATATATTACTATATATATATAGTATATATCACATGGGCGTAAGGCTAGGGGGGCAGGGGGGCACTTGCCGCCCCTAAATCTTAGCGAAAACAAAAATTTGAACATATATAATGTTTGCCAGAACCGACGTTGTTTAAGCGAGTTTAGTAGTACAAGAAAACTGAAAGAAAATAGTCAATCGATAGACTAATGAAGTAGTAACTCTACAATTAAATAACGTATCTATATTATTTTTTCTAAAGTTTCAATATTTTCTTGTTCTTCATATTGGGTTAAAGTCCAACTAGTGTTGTGCTTTGATACAGCCTGGATTTCTGACTGGACTATATATTCTCCGCTAGAAACATTCTTTCATGTATGTCGACCGCATTTGGCGGCTGCCAAGAAGCTGTTAAATCAGTCACGGTAGGCCCGTCAACCTCGTCGATTATTATTCGTCTGCAGACAAACACATAAGCAACAATTGCCAGAAAATAAAAGGAAACTATTTACATCACAATTTTTCGGAAGACGCATAATTTTATATACATACAATTACCATATATAAGTATTATACTATCTATATTATTATTATATTATTAGTTATATACTATATATATATATTAATATTTATATATAAACACTATATATCATAATATACTATCATACTGCTATATATAATCTACTTATATAATCAACGCTTATATCATTATATCATATTATATATATAATAATATATTATATATTTTATATATACTACTATAATATATACAACTATATATATAATATATATAATATAGTATAAATATTATATACTTATATATACCTATATATAATATCTATATTACTACTATATATATATACTTAATATATATATGATATATATATAAGTATATATAATATATATAAATTACGCGGGTATAGAATACCCTCCCCTAAAGAAAATCTGCTACGCGCCATAATTTATATATTATATATATATATATAATATCTATATATATATATATATATATATATATATATAAATATAGTTATATATATGTATAGTATTAAATATATATATAACGTATATAAATATATAATATATATATATATTATTAATAGTATAATAATATATAGTTATATATTATATATATACTTATACTATACGGTAATATATATATATTATATCATAATATTATATATATTGATACTACATCATACTATCATATACCCACTACTCTAACTAATAATATATTATACCTATATAGTATAACTATATATATATATATATCATTATTATATAAGATATAATTATATATTATATACTATATATATATATATATATAATATAGCTATAATATACTATATATCCTACTACTTAACCAACCTACTATCATATATATATATACCTTTGCCGATTCTTACCCCTAACTATACTCACCTATATATATATATATATACTATATATCCATACCCTACCCTATACATAATACATAGGATGATAACTACCCTATATATATATATACTACTAGTATATCTATCATATCTATATATATATATATAATAGTATATATATTATAGTATTATATTATCCCTATCATATTCTATAATAATATAAGGACGCCCGTATATAATACTACCTCAATATATATCTATAACAAGGGAAAAAATTATATGTTATCATCCAAATTTAAACCCCTAAGGCCTGTTTCCGGCTACAAAACTTCAAAATTGTTTATTATGCTCCAACTTGGCGACAGAATTTATTTTCAACAATAGCAAGTAAAATTATCCCTTAAAAAAACTACGTTATATTCGGCTCTGGCTCTAGCCTCCGGATAGGCTTCCCGAACCGCGATCAAGCTAAATTTCAAAATTGCTTTTGCTCCGAACTCCCGACAGATTTTATGTTTCACTTGCCAAAAAATATCTTTATTTTTTTTAAATATTAAACTTATGGCTCCAGCTCCGAGCAGACCGGGTACTTGCACCCGCATGGCACGTGAGGCACAGGCACCGAGTCATCCCAGGGTTTAGTGGAAGTCCGGAAGTCGGAGTCGGCAGTCGCGGAGTCCGGGGGAAGTCAGGTAAGTCTTTGAAGGGGTGAGTCGGAGGTCGGAGTCGGACCGTCGGAGTCGGAATTTGAAAAGGGAGTGGTAGTCGGAGTGCCGGAGTCGGTAGCTTCGAGTAATTTGAAGAGGGGGAAGGTCGAGTCGGAGTCGGAGTCGGACTAATTTTTCAAGAGGGTCGCGAGATCGGAGTTCGAGTAACTTTGCAAGTGATAGTGAGCAGTTGGAACTCAAGAAAATACTATTTGAGCTGACCAAAGTTATCGTTTACATTGTGACTCTGTGAGTGACATTCAATCGCTCAAACTAAGTTCCACTCAGCTTGCGCCACTTCCGACAATCCACAAAATGCAATTTGCCCAACTTCGAAGTTTTTTTAGACCTGCACCTTTCATGTTCTCAATTTAGCGATTATACTTCCTAATGAATTCAAACCTTACACCTCTATAGCATCTATACCCTTAAGCATTCTGAAGAAATAAAAAACTCACCAAGCGTCACGAAGAAGGAAATATACACCTCATATGACAAATGCGTATTCACACTATAGCTACCTGCTGCTGTTTAATATTCATTTCTAATCTACCAAGGGTAACGCTTAAAATGAAGATCAATTAACAAACAAGCTCAATCTGACACTTCATGGCGAACGATGACAATTTACTATTAAAGGTTGCACACCCAAGAAGTCAAGAACCAGAAGAACGACATACTACCTCCTGAACAATATTGTAAGATGATGACAGGACTACAACTATCCATCTAATGCACCTTCTCAAGTACATATCTTCCATGAAAGACCTCCAAGACTGAGCCTATCGAAAAGGCTTCTGAGATCACGATTGAAGAAGTTTAGGGGATGGATTAATCATTTATCTAGGCTGGCCCCCGTTTTTATCAGCCCATCCACTAAACAAACAGGACATAAAATACACGTGAATTTAACCAGCCCCGATTTCGACACTCACACAACACCAAATGTAGCTTCATATGACCGCACCTATCTAAAACGATTTGTTCATCTCCCGGTGCTCTTTCTGACCTGACCTACGTAGTCATACCATTCCCTCAGAATTTTTTAAACTCTTTTACAACACAATACATGCATATTTTGCACTATTTTCATATGCAAACCTTTCAGAATCTCTTGCGCCAAACGTGACTTCAACCACCATTGAAAATACACATAGCAAATAGATGGGCCACCCCTTACATTCGCATTACCCCTTCCCCCTACATATTGCACATTGCTTTTTATCCGATTCTTGTTGAGTTTTGTGTCAGCTTTGCTCCAATGTTCCAAACTCCATTTTAGTTTTTAATGTGAAAAGTGGAACAAATATGACTTTTTATTCTACTCATCCCGAATCAAACAATCAAATTTCAGGGCCTTGTATAAATCGGGTAAGAACTGCATCTTTTTTTAACTTGAATAAGATAGTGTTTGCTCTAATAGAAATGTTTTACTCTTAACACTACATATTTTATTTTATTTTTTAATTTGTTTCCAAACAAATCCTAAACCTATTGCATATACACAAAACATTATTTAAGTGAAATCCAAAGATGCAATCTTTGCCGATTCATACAAAGCCACCTGAAATCTCGATGTTGATCGGTATGAGTACGACAAAAAATATGTCAATCTTTATCACTGTTTCAATTAAAAAACAATGGGTTCTTTGGAAATTGGACAAACGCTGAGCAAAAACTCAAAAATCGATTAAAAGCAAAATGTAAATATTGTAGGTATGGACCCATCTATGCATATTTCAAGTTTGAAATCATTTGGAAAAAATTTGAAAAGTTGATATGAAAATAGTCAAAAAATCCGGATTTTGGAATAACAATTTGACAATCCTCTCGAAAGAATGACTACCAGTCCACAGCAAACAATAGCCAGAAAGACCAACGCCATCTGTTAGAGGCAAAAAAAAAGCATAACATTTTCATGAAGATTAAGAGTCACAATCGGTTGAAAATTCCGAATTATTATGTCCATTTTTTAGGTGGGGCTGAAAACTGGGAACCAGCGCGCAGCAAATCATCTTGGATCCATCCCTTTAGTCGACAAGCTTCGAGCTGCGTTCAACAAAAAAAAAGGGGTTCAATTGGTTTCCTTCATACCTTGCATACAATCATTGCATAACTTTAAAAAATTTCTCTGCTGGTTTGAAAGGAAAGAAGTTGAAAAAAATTGATATAACTTAGAAGCTTAAATTAGAAAGAGCCATCGATAAGTACTCCAGACATTGTAAAAGAAGCTGCAATTGCTGTTACTAATCTACCTCCAAAGCAAGTTAGCCTCTCAACTAGTAAATTTGCATCTTCAGCACATTATCCAAATCAGACCTACAGAAGAAAAAATGAAGTAAGGACCATGGCAGATGCATTCCCTATTTTTAAGAACTAATCTTCATTCATATTTGAGTAGATGACACTAATGTAAGTTCATGTAGCATGTCTTAATATATATACCTACTAATATACTATATATATACTATATTACTTTATAACTACCTAATATATATACCCATCAATACTACTATATATACTTATATCTACTGGTAATATAATATACTATATCTATATATATATATATATTATTATTATATATATAATACATTATATATTCCACATATATATATATATATATCATATAGTATATATATATATATATATATATATATCCTATTATATATATATATATAATACTATACTAATATAATATGATATATACACCCTTCATTCTCGCAACTGAGCTCCTCAATTAAAGGAATTTCTGGCGAAGAAAAACATTCAGTATTCCACATACTCCATAACAGCCAGATCATAGCTCCGTGCGCATTTCCTAATCACTTCCCTAAAGTTGAAAAAGACTGGCAGCCAACCATAAGACCGTAGGGTCAACATTTTGAGTACGCCATGGCAAACATAAAAATTACTTGTAAACACGTGCAACTACAAACACCTCTGGAAAATGACTTCCGTACTGCTATGAACAAATGGAAGAAACATTGGAACCGCTGTGAAACCTCCCAAGGGTCATTCTTTGGCTTGAGGAGATAACTTGTAATATCACGCGAAGTCCAATACAATAATTATGCGACATTCAGATACAATTTACTTATTGGGACCATTTATATTATATATACTAATATATATACTAATTACTTATATTATAATATATATATCATATATATATACTATATATATCACTTACTAATACTACTAGTATATATATATAATTTAGATCAAGGGGGCTTAAATGTAAGTTTTTCCAGACTTTGCAGATATACAAAGTGCTACCTTAGTAAAGCCGAATAATGATGGAATCACTAAAGATTCACAAACTGGATACTTGATAAACTTCATAGTGAGACAGATCAGATAGGAAATAAAATTTATAATCGATAGTAAAAAGTGCAGGTTCTTATTCCTTATTAGGTAACATCCAAAATACAAAGATTTAACGTTACGACATATGAAATGGGGATTGGCTTGAGTCTCGTGGACCAAAAAAAAAGATTCTAGATGTGAGTAATAAGCATCTAATACTGAAATCAACATCAATCAGTGGTTTGGAAGCCACCAAGGAATAAAGTTAATAAGATGTTAAGTATCTCATTTCGCAATATGGTTTACAAAAACTAACAAGTTATAGCAGATAGCTGTATAATAGCAATTATTATTAAGGTCATATTAAGAGATATTGCGCACAGGTTTGGGCCCTTATTTAAGAAAGAACTATGTATGTCTCTGAAAATGTAGATATGCTAGAGCGAGTGCAAACAAGGATGATTTCTGGCTTTGAGTATAAGAGCTATAGGGGAGAAGGCTGAAGGAGTTAAGGAATTGTTTTCCCCTTAGAAAGAGCGAATTTCTCATTCGTGTATTTTGATCAGCTCATGGAGCCCATCTATGTATAACTTCTCTCAAGTCTGAAGTCATTTCGAAAAAATGGTAACTGCAGTTGAAAAGAACAACTGTCAAATAACAAAGATTTTGAGAAAACATGAAAATTTTACAGAATGACTACAGACACAGAAAACGCATACGAAAACCGACGTTTTAGAGTTAGACAAAGGTCTAAGTCCGAAATCAGAAGAAAAATTGGCATGAAAATTAAGAATATTAATGTCCACCTTTAAGGGGTGGTGAAAATTGGGCTCAGGCTCCAATATTGGACCCCTGCCCTTTATTGAAGTAATATATATATAGTATAGTATACTATATATATACATATATATTATATATATATATATATATATATTATATATATATATATATATACTATATATATATATATATTATAGTATATATATATATATATATTATATATATAATATATATTATAATGCCCTGTGTGATGTGTAAAAAGTCTGCCCAAAAAATTAGTCATGGAATAACGGCCTATATATACTACCCGTATGAATACTATATTATAATTACTATTATACTATAAATACTATCATATATATCTAAGCTACGTCGTCGCCTATCAGATAGTCCTATAATAGGTATACTATATTATATATATATACTATAGTATATATATACTATATATAGCCGTTAACTATACATATGTATACTATATATACCCAATCCATCATTATCATCACCGCACATTCTCTCCACAAGACCATGAGAGGTAAGGTGCGTAATAGCAATGCAGCTGGAAACAGAAAGTAGTAGAATAATAATGACACAAGTCGAAAGAAAGCTCAGGTCCTTACCCGCCCCTCCTTATACTTTAGTGAGACTTGTCGCAGTAGAGAAATCCACCTGAGCTCGACGGCTCACTATGGCACTCTCACAAATGTAGGGTTTATCCCTTAACCCCAGGTGGGCACACAACCTATACCCTCAGTCACAAACACCGGCCATGACATCTCCTATATCATGCCCACACTATTCTTCTCGCCTTCTCCTAACTCAGATTCTCTCCTTCAGAATCCTTTGCTGACATCAATCCCTTTTTCCTCGGTCCCCCAGCCGGTCGATCCAGCATACTCAACATGATACATCGCTTTAACCTAATCCAACTAATCATGCCATGGTCCTTTCCACGATGGGTCAAGACGCATTGCTCCAACGGTATTGCAATTGATGTCTGCTCGATTCATATCCCCTTTCTTCCCACCACAACCTCTAATCCTGTATCATTGTTCCGCATTATTAGATCAATTCTTCTGCACACTCTTAACCACTGCCCCTATAGATTGTCCATTTATGAAACACATTGTATCTTTAGATCTATAACTATACATTATTCCAGACCATAGTGTTTCACTACTATATCATTAAGCACAGAGTAACAACAAACCCTGATTTATATATTAGTATGTATATTTGTACTGTGTATATATATATGGATATATATTTATATATACTTTAGATTATAGTATAATATATAGTATAATTTGGGTATATAATCCTAGGCTGCACGTTTATGACACTTATACAATCTAAGTACTAGAGTGGAAGCCAGCTAGATGTAATGTTTTTTGTTGGTTTCTCCGCGGATGCGGATGTTTTATTTTTAAACACGCGCAGAGTTTCGGAGTGTTTATATTAGATTGTATTATAGATAGTATAATATATGTATTATAGGTTTATACTACCTTTAGTATACTTAGTAGGTTTATGTAGTTTGTAATTTGGTGTTGGATTATATATATATATTATAGTTGTTATATATATATATATATCTTATTATGTATATATTATATATATATATCACTATATAATATATAATTATCTATAATATATAGTATATATATATATATATATTACTATATATATAGTATATATTATCATCTATATACTATATATATATAGTTAATATATTATATAGTATTATAGATACTATATATATATATATATATATATATTATATATATAATATATATATATATATTTATATATATTATCGAGTTTTAGTTACAATCTATTAATATAATTTGTTACCAGGATTGCGGGACGGGGGGACCCAACTCAAATGCACCCCACCTACCTCTTTCTCCAACCTCCCGCCCTTAATGAAAAATTTACATGGATTATATATATAGATATTATATATTATTCTTTTTGCACTAGTATGGAAATTCAAATATAGAAGGTTGTGCTAGGAAGAAACATCAATTTTTCTGCCTTTTCCGCTATTGGATTTGTCTATTTTCATCCTATTTTTCTTCGATTTATGCTAATACTCTCCTCTCACTTGAACATAAGTTGGAGGACACAGTCATTTCCTTGCAAGTTTACTCAAGCGTGGGTTAATCACATTTGCCTTAACTTCCACCACATCTAATAGGATCACCCATATTGTATCTTAGTCGTTTTTTCTTGTGATAAGTTTTTTCAGATCATTTGCCATCTACAGTCTTTTGAGCAACATAGCGTGTGTATCTGTCATCAACTACTAGAGCTGAAAGGAATCTCTTCTAGTGAATCTGCTATTAATTTACTTGTAGATAGGTGTTGGCTCTGTAGATTTCGTTTTTTTTCCTTTTATAGGGTGGCGAAATTAATAGACTGTTCGGATTTGAAGTTTTTCAACTGCAACACAAAGTGACGATTCAAATTGTTCTAATTATTGTGTTACAAACAAACTTGCCTTTATAACCGGGGATTAAAGTAAGTTGCAATAGTATGAATCTCATTAATTTCCACAGAAAGCGTTTTTCTACCTCTACTCCTCTAGTTTAATTACATCTTCATTCTTTTTAAACCGTCATTCATTTTCGACTTAGCACTAGTAACCATTGTTTGAATGGACTTTCTATATTAATGGTATATCATACGGAGACTGAAGCTGCCTAGAGGCTCTATATTTTTCTGGTATTCTTCCTTAAAGTGGTTTCAATAGCTTAATGCGGTGTGGATATGATGGTCATTTTCCATCATTCAGTAAGAATGGTTAACTTTGGAAATATCGAATGGCTACAAAGGCAAGAGGTTTTTTTGAACAATACCATTCTTTCCATCATATGAAGTGTACTATTCAGCGAGTTGGAATGTTTTTTGATAACATTAAGAATATGGAATATCAAGTCGTTTTTGAATTCCCTTCAACTCATTTTTCCTTTTCATTTCCAGATTCATCTTAAGTTATTTTTTATTATAAATTCTTTAATTTAATCAACAATAAATATCCCGCGCAACATCCGCAGGGAAAGCGCGGATGCGGGATCTTAATATGTCGGATGCTTCCCGCGGATGTACCACTGCATCACTAATATAAAGTTATATTTAATACATTTCCAGAGGGTTGGAGTCGGAGCGAAGTCGGAAAGTTGGTAATTTTCAAAAGGTTGGAGTCGGAGTCGGGAGTCGAGTAAAAAAATGCGGAGTCGGTAATTTCAAGAGGCCGGAGTCGGAGTCGGAGTCGGATGTTGGTCAGAAAATTTTGAAGAGGGTGGAGTCGGAGTCGGAGTCGGAGTCGGAAAATTTTTGAACCGACTCCACAACCCTGCCGGCATCAGTACCGGCACCGGCACCGGTTCTTTTTAAAAATTGCTCAGCTCCTACTTCGGGCAGAATATATATATATATATATATTATAATATATATATATATATATATATATATATATATATATATATATATATTATATAGTATATAATTATATATATATATTATATAATTATATATTAATATATATTATATAAAATATATACCCACTTATGATATCACTACTATATATATGATATATAGTCATATACTATACTTATATATATTATATATAATATATATATATATTATATATTATATATATATATATATATATATAGTATATATATATATATATATAAGTATATTATATTATAATTATATATATTTATATATAAACAATTTCATATATTCTTTATATATATTATATATATTATATATAAATATATATATAATTATTATATTATATAAATATTATATTATATATGAATATTTAAAAAAAATTTTGGTAAGTGAAAATAACTCTGGCGAAGGTCGGGAGAGAGCAATTTTTTTGAAATTTAGCCCGATCCGGGGGTTTGGAGCCAGAGCCGGAGCCGGAGCCGGAGCCGGAGCCGAGCCGGATCCGGAGCCGGAGCCGGAGCCGGAGCCGGAGCCGAAGCCGAGCCGGAGCTGGAGCCGGAGCCGGATCTGGAGCCAGGAATTTTTGGGACCTTGAATTTTGGACGATCGGAACCTATTTCTTTCCTCATTATTATATATAACATACCTCAATATTATATACCTATATATATATATATATATATTATCTATATATATATATTATACATATATATAATATCATACTAATATATATATATACTACTATTACTATAATATACATATATATATAACTATAATATTGTATATATAATTTCTTGTATATATATTTTTACTATATATATATAATATATATATATATATATATATTATACAATAATGGGAAAAATCATATAACAAGAAATTTATACTTCAGCTCCGGCTCAGGATAAGGGTCAGGCTCCGGCACATGCTTAGGCTCCAGCTAAATTTAAAATTGTTCAGCTCCAACTTCCCGCAGAATTGTTTTCACATACAAAAAAAATTCCTTAAAAAATTAGATTTGGTTCTGGCCCTGGCTCCGGCTCCGTCTACGGCTCCGGCTCCAGCTCCAGCTCTGGCTCCAACCCCGGATCGGGCTAAATTTCAAAATTGCTCTGCTCCGACTTCGCAGAGTTATTTTCACTTTCCCAAAAAAAAATTTTAAATTATTTTCACTTGCGAAATTTTTTTTTTAAAAAAATTATACTTTGGCTCCAGCTCCGGCACCGGCACCAGCACAGGTTATATTCCAAATTTTTTCAGCTCTACTTCGGGCAGAATTATTTTCCCTAGAGAAAATTTTTCTTGAAAAAAATTTATGCTTTGGCTCCGGCTCCTGCTACGGCTCCGTCTCCCATTAAGGCTTCGGCTCCAATTGTGGCTTTATTTCAGTTGTTGCTCAGGTCCGACTTTGAGAAAAATATTTTTCACTTGCTAAATAAATTTCTTTAAAAAAAATTATACCGGTTCATTTCGAAATTGTTCAAGTCCAATTTCGGGAAGAGTATATTTTACTTTGAAAAACATATTTTCTTGAAACAAATTTATACTTCGGCTCCCTCCGTCTCCGGCTATGGCTCCGATTCCGGTTCCGGCTTCGTCTCCGACTCAAACTCCATATAAATGATTGAGAAAGAGCCTGAGCCTGGGTTGGTATTTTTTAAAATAAAAAAATTTAATTTTTAAAAAATGAAAAAGAAAACATTTTCGATCCTGGTGAGTTGAATTGCAATTTCGATTCTGGAAATGAAATTTTTTAATTTGACACTTCTCTAAAAAAAACCTCTATCTAAAAAATCTTTCAGAATTTTCATTTCTCTAATAATTAGAATAATGAAAAAAAGTGAAAATTTTTTTTTTTGCTCTAAAAATTAGGGCTCGACAAGTACTGAGTCCCCTTCATACTAGCTTGAAAATTTAGGAGATCCTCATGAATGGCAAGGTCTCTCAATATAGCCAGGAAGAAGTAACTGCAATGTTATAGTTTTGAAAGGTGGCCCAAATGTATTTTCCATTTTAGAGTGAAAAATATTGAATGTGTCAACAGAACACCATTGATGTTCAAGACACAGTAGCAGAAGAAAATTTTAGCAGAGGTTAAGTTTAAGGGCGTGGCGGACTATATAATTATTTTTTTAAAGTATTTTAAATTGTACAATAATGCTCACCCTAGCATGTAAATGTCTTCTTTCCTAACCCCACCACGGATTTACCTCTGGAGAATTATGTGTAATTGTTTCTTTTCGCTTTTGGAGACTGATTCGTAGTTATTGGTATTGTGATGGTGGCTATACTTGTATAACAATGATGGCTCTTTGTTATTCTTTTTCATTTTTTTATAATATAGTTTTCCGAAATAAAATTTTGTCAAGATTCCAACAAATGGCTCTCTCGTTTCCCCTGTAGACAATATAATTGTTAGTTTTTTAATGAGATAATTCAGTGATCAGATGATAGTATTTGTAAGTTTTTAAATAAATCACCCAAATAATCTCACCTATTATATATTATTATATCATTATAAATATATATATATCATATATCATATATTATATATCTATTATATTATATTTATAATTTATATTAATTATTATATATTATCTATATATTCATATATTATTTATATTATATTAATTATATTATATTACAATCATTATATATAGGTATATATTTATATACTATTATTTTTAAATTAAATCTTTTTTCTAGCCTAAAGTTTAAGGTTAATTATGATCTAATATATATATATTACATATAATAATTATATATATAATATGTATATATATATATATTATTATATATATATATTAAAAATACCCAATTATAATAAATTAAAATATATACACAAATAAAAAAATCTATATATATATATATATATATATATTAATATATATATTATATTAAATTATTATATAATTATATATATCATTATATAATATATCATATTAAGATAAATTATTAATATATTATATATATATATTAATATAATATATTTAATATATATACTTATATTAAATATCAAGTATGGCGGCTCGTGGGTCAATAAATAATTCTTATATAGAGTAGGTACAAAACAATAATATATTATTAATAAATATACTATATATATATATATATAATATAATATATTAATATTATATTATTAATATAGTATATATAAATATATTAAAATATATATATATTATTAATATTAATATAAAATATTAATATATATTATATATATATTATAATAATTTATATATATATAAGTTATATGTAATCAGGAATAAAACACAAAAATTTCCCAAATAGATTTGATAAGTTCAGAAATTTTTCCAAAATTTTATGTAATTTTTTTCGAGGTTTTAAAGCTTAAAAATATAATACTATAAACTGATAATTTTCAAACTGTAATATAGGATTCTTTATTGATTGAATTTTATCCCTAGTCTAATTTTTATTAATCTTTTTCAAGTATTTTAGTGAGAATCTTGTTAATATTAAATCTGGACCTACCTGATCAAAAACTATAAGAATAATGCTCTATAATATTAAATACAATGTAAATTAAATACAAACATATATTAGATGTATTTTTTTTAATTAAGCACTTATACATTTGAATTATATTAATATATATTATATAATTTATATATATATATAAATTAATCATATATATATAATATATATATAGTATATATATATATATATATATATATATATATATATAGAATCAGAGGGTGGCACGCCCGCTCAGTTAGGGGTAGTCCGCTAGCTGAGCACCTCTCAGCACCATCGAGAAATAAGTAGTCCGCTAGCGCATCTGCCCCGCTAAACCTATTATCAGTCATATACACCATCTAAACCCATCCCGCTTCGTAAGTCCGCACGTTACCGCGTCTCGCAGCGTACTTCCACTAATATGTGCGACTTATCTATAACAAAAGGTTTTATTATAAATTAACTAAATATAGTTTAATGTATTATTATATATTATTACAAACTAAAATTTATATATAAATTATTGAAAAATTTAATAGAATTATGAAATTATTATTATAAAATAATCTCAAGATTTATTCATTTTATGGCACTCACGTCAATGTCACTTTCTTCAAAGGAGATCAGGTATTAAGAGTCCTTAAATTACCTATTATTATCCTAAAAAAGTATTAGTTATGCTTTCAACTATATTATTACTATTAATAGACGACAAGACTCGTTAATAGGGACTAGGACAGCAATGAAATTGGCTTTTATACCACTCATTCCTTACAAAAACATTCCCAACCATTTTAGAATTAACAATGGGCCTCATAACAATCTTTCGACACACACAGAATTTAAGTTCATTAAAAGAAAGTACCTTAACAGTCCGATCTCACCTGACCCATCCAATTGACAAGCATGAGCCACTGTTATTTAAAAAGAGACCACGTAAAAAGAGGTTCGTTACATATTATAATTATTTACAATACATGAGGAGAGTTTCACACATTCTGACACGACCGAATGCTCAAAAGTCACAGGTAAAGAAGTATCCATATTAGTATGTATTGTATTGAGGAGTGCCTGGTGTTAGTTCAACCTATTGAGGCAAGTACCATAATATGAGCTATAATGTAAATATTCGGTCCATTTACTCTAATATCCTAAGATAAAATATCTCTTCGCCCTCCGTTCGTGAACAAATGAGTAACTTTGACCCACATTACTTAAGTATACTGGGGAAAACGGACGCACCTCATAATGGCAATGGGTCTTATTGGCGTTCGCAAGGGACTTCTAGAAAAAGGTGTCAAGCAAGATTCAATGTTAAGCCCTCGAACGCTGGCTGAGTCGCGCGATGAGCACAAAATCATTTCGACTTCGAGACTCACGCTAACGGAGAGGGATTAATTTCACTATAGATCAATACTTATAAGATTTTGAGTCAAATATTTTTTAAGTGCAATTACGAATTAAATAAATATTTATTATAATTTATATATATATATAAGAGATGATCAAGTTAGTACTAAACTATTAATTAATTAATTATGATTATAATTTATAAATAATTATATTGTATATTAATTATTTAATAATATATATATTATTTATATTATAATAATCTTATTTTGACAATTTTTATAATTTAAATGTTTTTATTTCTATAGATAAAAAAAAAAAGAACTTGCAAACAACATTCAGTTAGCTTGATTTACAATAATAATGGATGCCTACAGCCTTCAGAGAATTAAGGTTATAAGCTATCTATACTACTTTTTTTTCGTATGCTAGGAAGAAGTATGCATATAGAACTCCTACACTTGAAT
This sequence comes from Trachelipus rathkii, assembly GCA_015478945.1. Classification (NCBI taxonomy): domain Eukaryota; kingdom Metazoa; phylum Arthropoda; class Malacostraca; order Isopoda; family Trachelipodidae; genus Trachelipus; species Trachelipus rathkii. The sequence continues at coordinate 14,989 of JABUQX010020801.1, forward strand.
TAGGCTGCCATATATTTAATTTAAAATAAAGGAATTTCTTGAGTAAAAATGATAATTGATTTGACGGCAATAGGCCAAGAAATTTTAGATTTAGAAACCATTATATCATTATTCATTATATATAATATATATTTATATTATTATTATTATATATTATATAATATAATAATATATTAATATATATATATATTATAAATAATATATATAATATATATATATATATTATAATTATTATATTATTATATTTTATATTATTATATATATATAATATTAATATATTATATATATAATATATATATATATATTAATATATATATATTTATATATTATATATATATATATAATATATTTCACAAACTCTTCCATCAGCGTAAGGTATATATTTACTAGCTTAGACTTTATTTAATATATTTTTTTTACGTAGGCTAAGCTGCACTTAAAAGGCAAGTAGGTTATATAGTGTCAGTTTGCCTACTCTGCACCTATCCTAATACCCAAAAGTTAAAAGCCTAGTATGCCATATACTTAGATTATATATATATTATATATATATAATAATAATATAATAATATTTATATATTATATATATATATATATTATATTATATATATATATATTATTATTAATTATATTATTATTATATTATATTATTATATATTATGTATAAATATATTATATATATTATATATATATATAATTATTTATTATGGTCAGTCACATCTCCCGTAAAGTGGTATAAAAGCAGACTGAGAAAGTTAGAATAAAAACTATATATATTCTTGTTCATGAAATACAGTATACAGATTTCCTTTAAGATATATAGAAAACATTTTTATCTATACCCGGAAATTTAATAAAAAAATAAAAAAAATATAAAACGCATTACTCTAAAAAAATATACATATATTTGTATATATTAGGTTAAAATGAATGGAATAAAAATTTGCACTTTGTATGGGTGGTTTAAGTGAGTGATAGTCCAAGTGTAATAGATATCTTTAATACCGAGTAGAGCTATACGCAAAGGTAGTGTGCCAAAATTGTTTGATATTTTTTTTTTATATATTTTAAACTTAAAAGAAAATTTTTACCTCTCCGGGTATACACAAGAACTATTATGTGAATAAGTAGTCGGGGTTTCTTGACACTATATAGGTCCTTATCCGGGGGAACGACCGGGAGAGGACTTATTCGTATCCACCTACATCTAATGTCCACTCCGTCGCTCAGTCTTGCGAATCACTCCCTAAAAAGTGATCCATATATAAAATATTAATTAACAATTTTGTTTCATAAGTCCTCAATATAAAAATGGTATTTTGGTTAATAAAATTATTGCAATCGAATTACTCTATATTATCTGTTTTATTTTTTTTTTAATTAAACATAATGATGAGTCTAATAAAATAACTATATTAAATATTAACCTAGTGTTAAGAATTATACTAAATAAATTTTTGTAATTTGTCCAGGGATTTTTTTTGTTTTAATGTAATATTATTTGTCATATTGTATAAAACCCAAGTCTGACGATTACAATTAAAAATGTATGTTTATGTAAATGAAATTCGGAAAATATCACGTGCTGGAATCTATAGTCATTATTTATTTAATCAATAATATTAGTTATTTATAATTTACGTTACTTTAAGGGGTTGTGAGATTATGGTTTATTTTAGGGTTTAGTTTTTATTTACCTAGTTATCTGGTCCTGAACTCTATTGTTTTACGGGATGATTAGTCTTGGCTCTATACTTACATATTATTAATATTTAATTATTATATATAACATCATGAATTCTTATAGTAAACCCTATAACTTTTCCCCTTATTTTCTAGTTAAGGATGACCGTATATAAGTATTTATTGTTAACCGTGTCGGATATAATAATCATTATTATACTTTTAGAATTACCGCACCGTGAGTAAATAGTATACTCGAGTTATTAATTTTACCTATTGAGACGTATCTATCTATGACACTATATATCGCTTCAGTCCCGCTATATATACTATATTCTGGTAGTTACCGCTCGGTAGCCGGCCTATAGCGAGATCTATAGCGACTTAGAGAGTCGAGTAAAAAGTGCCCTCTACCTCTGAAATATCATAATAATATAATAATATAATATATATATCTAATATATATAATAATATATATATATATATATATTATATATATATATTATATATATATATATATATATAATATATTTATATATAATATAACTTCTTCAATAAATGGAAGTTAGGGTAATCTATCAATATCATTACTAAGTTTTCTAACTATTACTTTACATATAAATTATAAATATACTACATTCACAATATGTATACAAAACGTGTTCTTATAATAATACTACATAATATATTATATTTATTAAGTTCTTCTGCGAGAGTCTATGAGAGTAAGATGAGGTGAATAGTGGGTCCCTCTCCTATGTGAAAAGATTCAAGTATTAATGAAGAAGAAGCAAGAATAAGCACGTCGAGTCTAAGAGAAAAAGGGTGAGAAGAAATGAAATACGGATGTTGTCGTGAACACGGATACCTATGGAGTGAATTTACCGGTATGATCCTTAATAAATATAAATATGGTATATATGAATAGATACCAGACTTTAACATATATTACCTATGATTATAAGTATCTTTATATTATGTGTCACTAGTGTATTATTATTAGTGTTGTTTTTGAGCCTTTTACATGCCGACGATAATTATTTTTTTATTGTTATGTATTATTATAACATATTATAATATGTTTATATTATGAATATTTTATTAGACCCGCACATTTATTTATTCCCTTACTCTTTTATAATTAAGTAAGATTACTGATTCATATTATATATATAATATAGTTACTAACGTATATATACGTTATATTATTAACCTTTACTTTTATACATCACGGTAGATCTTCACAGCATACTAATTATTAAATAAGTTTACTCTATTATAGTATATCTTTAATACTTAACTTTAAATATCACATATATACATAATGATAGTTTATTAACATATACTATTATATATATATAGTATAATATATATATAATAATATATAATACAAACATACTGATAACTAAAAGTACTAATAATATCTAATAACAATTAAAAAATAATAACTCATTTATCACTACAGAGAATACCTGAGCATAATAAGTACATATAACTTTAATACTTCTCAATATACAACTCAGTATTATCTGCTCGGGTTATCCCGTATCCCGACACATATTAAGTCGACAACATCCACAAAAATTCTTAAAAGATTTATTAATTCATCAAACTGAGCGGTAAAGAAAATATCAGTCTTTCCGCGTAATAAGAAGGTTAGCTCGGCATAGTTGGCGAGAGTGTATACAGGAATATAGTGACTTTCCGCATTAGGCTTATTGAGTAAACATAGTAACCAATTTCCTAAACCAATAATCTATCCTCGTTTTCCTCAATTCCTCGCCATTACTTCTCATTAAAATAGAAAGAACAATATATATGATATATGTCGATAACCCCGAAAGTATACCAACAACAAAACAATGATAAACACCAACCCAACCCCACTGCAACCAGAAAGGAAAAAAAAAAGTAATCTATTCAGCAAATTTGTGTCTTATTCTCTATAACTGAACTATGCAAGCACCTGAGAGGAGAGAAGGAACTAACAAGAAAGCACATAGACTTATACAAACAACACCAACATTGTTATCACTCTCAGTCTCAATCAATCATTGGCCACAGAAGAGAGACAGAGGAGAGAGAGAGCAGGACAAGACAACCTGAGGAGAGAAGAGAGAGAGAGAGCACGCAGAGTATGCACAAAGTACGAGAGACGAACGTCCAGAGAGCGAGAGAGACCCGCGCGAGAGAGTATTTGACCAGATGTAGGAAGGAGAGCACCACGAGAGAGCCACTGTGTAAAAAGGGTCGCGTGGACAAATAGGAGAGCTTTGGGGAAGGGAGGGAGGGAGGGGGAGAATGAAATACAAATGGAGGCAAAAACAAAGTTTTGTCCCTTCGCTCTCTTTCTCTATTTATATAATTTCTCTTTTTTTCTCATTTCTCTCTCTATCTAAACCTTCTGATCCACTTCCTTCCTTAACACCTTCTTTTCTCATTGCCTTCCAGAACTTAAACGGACATCAAGAACCCCGAATCCTTTTACAACTTTTTCTTCGAAACCCTATCTTTATAATTGTATCTTTATTCTATTATATGCGTGTGCTTCACCTGTGATGGTCATACAATCTGAGGAATTCGCCGCGCTTTCTCTGTCACTGCGCTATGAAATGTCCTTTTTCTCCCAGGGAAGACTACACCATACGTAAAAATATAGTAATACTCTCCCCTTTTAAATTTACTTTTTGGAAAAATAAATTTCTATCCGTTGGCACGATTCTTCTTTATTCTGGTGTCCCTCAATATATGGCGTAATGGCGTTAAATCCATGTGTGGGCGGGTCGTCGTACTAGAGTCGAGAATCTAATCGCTCCTGAACTTTTTATTTTCTTTTTTCTTTCTACTGTGCAACTATTTACACAAGTTGTCATTTCTTCTGCATCTTTCTTTTCTCCTCTGAATTTCTCCTATCATCTTATCTCTCCTCCAAATTTCTGTCTATAATATTATTATATACTATATTTCTTTATATTTTTATATATTATTATATTATTAGTTATTATGTTTTATTTATATTTATTTTCTCTTTTATAATTATTATATCTTATTATATTATTATCTTATTTATTCTCTACTATATTTTTTTCTAGAAGAAAGGAGAAAGAGAAAGAGAAAAAGAGAAAAATGAATTGAATGCTATATCATTAATTAGAGCAAAAATTATAAGATAAGAATATAAGTAGGTGTATATATAGGAGAAGTTTTTGATCTATTCAAATTAAGCAAGTTCATATATTAGTTTTTCCAGTAAAAAAAAAAATAAAAAAAAAATTAAAAATAATCAACTGCATATAAATGCTTACTATAATATTATATAGTAGAACTATTATAAAATTCATAGAAATAATTAATAATTAAATATACATTTAGTACGATATATGAAATATATTAATTAATTAATGACAGTGTATTTAAAATAATATATATTAATATAATTATATAATAATATAAATAAAATAATATTAGTATATTATTAATATATTTATTATATATATTATAATAATATAATATATATATTAATATAATATATATATTTATATATAGTAATATATATATATATAATAGTTAATAAATATAATATATAATATTAATATATTGTGTGTGTGTGGTGTGTGTGTGTGTGTGTGTGTGTGTGGTGTCGTGTCACCGTTTATCTTTCAAATCTAATAACAGGGTGGTGTTAACCTTACAGGGTTCTGTCCCTTTTCCAACTCTGTTTTTTTTTTATCTACTTTTAGTAATGATCTTTTCTCTAATTTCACTTTATCACTCTATTAATTCAAATATCAATATATTCAGGAATTAAAAAAAATCTCATTATTATTTATATTTATATAAAATACAATTATTTGAGAATAGAAAGTTTCCCCCCACCCAACAAGTCTAAATTTATTAACTCTCTCTTTGGAAGGTAAAGCCTTAAAACAACTAACACTTTTGAACGCGTATCGAGAAATATTTGTATATTGAAGAAAAGAGTAAGCTCAGAAAATTCGGTTATCCTTCATCTATCACTCGTCATAATCTTCTAAACAATTTAACATCTTCGTAAACAGCATAACTTCGTCTGTCCTTAATATTTTTGAGTTCTTAAAAGTTTTATATATTGACAAAAGGGTGTTTACTCGTACCAATTAGTCAAAATATAGTTCAGATACATTGTGAATTTTCTTTCACAAATAGGCCAATGGTAGATAAGATGACAAAAAACTATTAAGAAAAAGTGATATAAGAAGGTAAGAGGTTAAAGAGCTTTGAACATTGACGTTTTAAACGAGGTACTTGTGCATAATATAATGCTGAGTATTGGCGCTATTGTTTGAGATGGTTGGATGCATGTATAGTCACGGATGGGGTGCCCTGCCTTATTGTACGCCGGAGGATTTTGGTTTTGTTGGCCGAAATCTGAAAGAGAGTTTAGAATAAGGACGGGTTGATAGAGGAGAATCAACTTGTAAACCAGCTTCTGCAAGGTTTGGAAGAGGCTAATTTAGATAAACGCTAATAATATTCTGAAATACAGAGTAAGGAACTGAGTAGTGAGGAAAGTCAAATGTAATGATAATTGTGTTGCCCATATGAGGTGAAAAGAAGCCACTTGGCAAGATAATAGGAGTGTGCTGATTGTTATCAACATGTGGTGATGTTTCTTATAGTACCTATATGTTTGTTGGCGAGAACTGAAACGCTGTGATAAAGTGTAGCCAATGAATGCAACGTGTGTTAATAAGAACAGTTATGATTTAACGTAGAGAATTGAAGAGCAAAAAGATGGTCTCGGTTGCAATTAAAAATAAATCTTGTTTAGTTTGATTTATTTGCAAAAAAAGATATCAAAGCAGGGACAAAGACTGCTGAAAACAATTATTAAAGCAATTTTTAGCTAAAAGCAAAAGGAGTATTTTTTTTAGATAGGTTAGATTGATTTACAAAATATAATTTTAAAATTTCTTTAATAATTAATTTATATAATATAATAACTAATATTTAAATTTATATTAATGCCAAATTTCATTTTACCACCATCTCACTGGCAAATTCTAATGAACAGCAATTTTTAAAATTAAAACGATAATTTTTATCAGTCTGACGTGAAGTAGATTCTCTTATTATAACCGCCTTTAACTATACTCGATAAAAATTAAATAATCCTGCGATATATGACACACTGCAAGCTAACCTATATTTATATATTTCACTCATTTATATTGGCTATTAGAAAATGATATGGTTTTATATATAAATATTTTGTTTAGTCATCTACATTAAATCGAATTTGAAGAGCTAAGGAAGCTTATCTAGTTTATTTATCTATTAAGCAAATTGGTTTTACATTTTTTATGTAGATTGTGACATGCGCTCATTGTAATATATTGTAGTCTATCTAAACTGAGAGTAACCAAACACAGTTGTGACCACGAAAATCATGGAAGGTGGTCTCTGCAAATTTCTTTACAAGTTGATTAATTAACTAGAGTATAATAACTATAGCAATTATCTGATGAGGGCAAGAATATATTTAGGTTATATATTATAAGATATATATCTGTATATATATATATATATTTATTATTATATATTTTAATTTATATATATTTATATATATTATTATATATTCATATAATATTTTATATATACTATTTATTATTATATATATAATATATATATATTATTATATATATATATATTTAATTAATATTATAATTATATATTAAGCTATCAATAGTATATAATATATTTTTATATTTATATTTTAATATTTATATTTATAAATATTTATTATTTAGGTAGTTTTTATTAATAATTTAATATGTATAATATATGTATATTATCCCGTTATAATATATATATATATATATATAATATATATAGATGGTATTAAAAAAGATAGATTCAAGTTTGAATCGTTATTCCATAATTATAAATAAATTCTTGAGTATCAGTGTATCTATTTACAAATACTATAAATATATATAAAGTATATATATAGTATGTTCTATATATACTATATATTATATATTATATATATAGTTATAATATCTTATATTATAATATTATATATATTAAAATAAAGAGATTTAATATAGATTATATATATTAATATTAATTTATATATTAAAATATATAATATATTATATATATATTATATATATATTATATTATATATATTAAATTATATATTATATATTAATTATATATAATTATATATATATATATATATATATATATTAATGATAATATATTATATATTAATATTATATTATATATATAAATATATTATATATAAGATATATAATATACTATATATATATAAAAAATTCAAGATATAAAATATAAGAATATTTTATTATATATGAAGAATGATATAAATTGATTTATTATTATTTTTATTTCAGTTATTTTATTTATCCGGCTCCGAAAACCCATATTATCAGAAAATATCCAAGTCTTTTAAAGTATATTGTTTATATATTTATTATATATTTTATTATGATTTTGTATATTTTTTTTATATTATTTTTTTTTTTTTATTTTTTATTTATTTATTATCCCTGCCCTTCTTAAATATTTATTTTCTCATTCACTATATATATTTATACAGTATATTATATTATATAATAGTAGGAGTAAAGTTAAGTGTTCCATTATAATAGATAGGGCGTATTATATATAGTATAGTATATATGTTATATATATAGTAGGCATCTAGTAGTATACAGATATAGCAGTATAGGAGTAATATAATATAAAATAAGACATATATTAATATATAGTATAATATATATAAATAATATATATATATATATGATATTATTATTAATATATATATAACTTGAATATTGAAAGACCAATTTAAAAGCTGAAAATGAGCTAGGAAAAAACATGGAAAGTGTGTGTGTGTGTGTGTTGTGTGTGATGTGTGTCGTGTGTGTGTGTGTGGTGTGTGTGGATGTGTGTGTGTGTGTGTGTGTGAGAGTAAGAAGAGAGAGAGAGTAAGAGAAGGAGAGAGAGAGAGAGAGAGCAGAGAGAGAGAGAAGAGAGAGAGAGAGAGACTGAAGATAGAGTAGAGAGATGCTGATTAACGATGTGAAAGAAACCAGGAAAAATCTCTTCAAAAATATACTTGACTTTTAAAAAAAATCATTACTTACAAAAAAACGTGTGTAAAAAATGTTATTTTTATACGTATAATAATTTAGTAGCATGACATTCGTCTTTATAACAAAGTTTAAGTTCATTTTGATATCAAATTAAAAGTTTCTTTTAATAAATAGATACTGATTCTTCAAACGTCCCATTACAGTAATATTCCCAAGGACTCCAATAAATAAATATATATTTAAAGAAAAACGTGTCAGAATATATGGGTGGTCTTTATCAGTTGGAATCTTTTTTCTCACCATTAAATGAATTGGTCATATTGAAGAGGCTCCTCTATTGGCATAGAACTCCAATTGTTGGTCCCTCATAAATTTTAAAAGTAACCTTCATCATCACACACTATCGAAATGAAAAGTTAAATATAGTTTCACCATACCACGTCATTTTATAAGTTATTAGCTAAATTTTTAGTGGGAGACTCATCCGCTGGACAGCATAACGATGCGACTTGCATAGATAATACCCGAGCGGTTTGGGTAATTCTTTTTTCTACAGGCCCATATCTGGTTATAATTGACTCTATATCAATTCAATATTTAGTAGGAATTCATTATTATTCATTAATTAATCATCATTGCACCAGACGTCGCGTTATTATTATTATTCATTTATTATTATTATGTAGATTATATTATTTTTATTATTATTGTAGGTGAGAGAGATGTACGATGTAGTCCGGCAGGTGGGGCATTTATTATTATTCACTACCATATTTATAATATATATAATATATATTATATAATATATATATATATATATATTATTATAATATATAGTATATAGTTTATATATATATAGTATATAATACTAATATAGCCTATATATAATATACCTATAGTATATATATATAATAATATAGTATATATATATATATAATTATATATATATACTATAGTAGTATATAAGGCACATATAGATAATATATAAAATATACTATATATATTATATATATACCGTATATATATGATATGATTAATAGGGTAGCGCTATCTAGTATATAATATATATTAATATATATATATAATATATATATAATATATATATATATATTATATATATATTATAATATTAATATATATATATATATATATAATATATAATACTATATATATTATATATACTTCAAAGCTGTAAAAAAAAAACAAATTCTGAGTATCTTCAGTCTTTTAGTAATTTTTTTATATGATTTTAGAGCTTTAATAACGTTTGAATAGATGTTAATTTTTTTTTAAAAAAAATTTTGGGAGTGAACTTTCTTGAAAGATTACACTCTCCAACACCTCTAATGTGCTTGGCATCATTATTAGAGAGTTACTCCATCTGGTGGGAGTAACGTGAAATTATTTTCATCAAACTTTGGTTGTTGAATCTTTTCTTGTTTCTTTCTTAGGTGATTGATGAGAAAACAATAATTAATTTTCAACACATTAAAAAACAAAAAAAAAAATTCGTATCAGATTACGAGCCTTCTATCATTTTATTTTAAAACATATTGATGAAAATGAGGAAATTTGGTTTGCAAATAAGCCATATTGGAAATTATAGTTATTCGCACATCCGAACTTATTTTAAGCTCATGAGGATACTGAATAATCTTAAAATTTTGTGGCTATTTTTCATATGTGGATGCAAGAAATTAACGATTTAATATATCGATAATTAACGGATTTTAATATTATTATTTATATATAATATATAACTTATATAATATTATATATATATATAATATATATATATTATATATATATAATATATATATAATATATTATAATATATATATAATAAATAACCCCGCCATTCTAACTACCATTAGTCCGCCTATTAGTTAAATACACATGCCTTATATATATTATATAAATTTTCCCTGAGTGAAATGGGAAATCTTTCCCTGACCTACTGCAGAAGGGATACTCCCAGAGTTTCTATCTTTCCACTGCTAGTGATTGATCTTTCCAGAGTCTTAGCCTAACACACTGCCTGGATATATCCCTCCCCAATCGTTAGGAAGGATGGTAATGGGTAGTGTAGTTCGCGCAATCAGGCCACGGGTGAACTCTCTCGTGGCCGCCACCGATCCCACTAGAGTAATCATTTTCTCCCTCTACCCTCTAACCTATAAATTCTATACCTCAAATGATCCTTATTTATACCCCGATATTGGACAAAACAGCTTGTAATTACTTATAACAGGGTGATAGATTTCCAAAAAGGAAACGAGAAATTCACTTATGTATCATTACAAATTTGGAATGACCAATATCCGAGGCCACTCCTGAGTTCATTTCTCGGACCCGCTGCATGCATCTAGAAAAAACCTTTATTCTGCAAAACTTCTTGTTCTATCCGGCAGCCGCTATGAAGCTTCCCAGCCGTTTCTGGGCCCTTCAAACCCTCTGCTAGATTTCATTTGCACGCGCAAGGCTGACCGCGCTTTGCTGGGCCAACTGAAAGAAGATAGGCACACGGCCAAAGAGTATCTCTGAGTATCTCCGAAACCTCGAGTAGCTAACGCAGTGGAGTGTGTTTCAGCAACAATTCACCACCACCCTCTCGCAACAGATATAAGGTCATCTCCGCTTATGAGGATACCCGCGAATTCTAATAATTCCAATTAGATGTAGAAATGATTTAACACTTTCTCCAAAGATAGATGTACCATTAAACACCCTAATTACTCAACTCTTTACGAACATTCCACGCTCATTTATCAATTCTCTCATTATCATGACCCGCGAAATTCCATGGTAGACTATCTATATGCAACCATAAGATTTCTTGAGAGGTCCCATACATTTACCAAAATGGTTTTCTGATGGTGGTGGGGTTTTGAGGCTAGACGAGCTTGATTCCGTCCGCCCGAATTGCAATAGAGAATTACTCTATGAAAGCATCTCTATTATATTTTAAAAATGAAGTTCAGACACCCATCCTACGTTCTAGCATGTGACCTCCGTTCTAATTGCCAAGGTATCTTAAATAAAGGAATGCTCGGATTCAATCATTTTTATAACAGACAGTCAGTCACC
>JABUQX010020802.1:0-25000 GCA_015478945.1 Trachelipus rathkii
ACCCGAATCATTCAGCATTTCTCAACGCATCTGGAGCAACTAATTAAAAACCCACACACATTCCGGATCGTCCCGACCAATTTCTTGAACAACTTGACCTATGTTTCACCACTAGTCCTTCTCTCTATAAATTATAAATACGCTCCTATTCGTAAATCTGACCACAACCTTATATCTCTTAATTTTAATACTTTCTCTCCACAGCTCCATCCTGCCCTACTCGTTTTTTCTGGTACTTTGATCGGGCCGATTGGGGGCCTTGCGTTGCTTCTACGTAACTATAATTGGAATGACTGCTTTGTCTCTGGTGACGCTTCGACTTCTGCCCGATAAGTGGGAGCTGTAATCGTTGATGGATAGCAGGTCATTCCTTCTTCGACTAATCTTTCTCTCCTTCATAAACCATTGTCGATCGTGCTTGTTCTCTGCCATTCAGGCTAGAGACAGGGCGTCGGAGTGGAAAAATTCTCGTTTCCGCCTATCACTCTTGCTAATTTCATGTCTGCCATTAGAATATCGTTGCAGATATTCTTCGAGCGAAGCAAAGCGGGCTTTCATCAAACGAAAAGTGCGCTAACCTCCTTGTTCTCCTACTAACAAATCTTTCTGCCTCTTGCCAAAAAAACATCCTCTAAACAACTTCTGTAAATCTGTGCTTCCTCCTCTTATTCGCTCTGATGCGTTCTGTTGCTAATACTCCAACTAAAAGCCAATCTCTTCGGCCTCATTTTCCTCTTAACTCAACCCTGGACGATTCTGGCATTTCACTCCTCTCCTCCTTCTCCTCTCAGGTCCTATGCCTTTGCCGCATTACATTCGGATCGGGGTGCATGGGTCCTGAATATAAGACTAGGCAGGCGGTGTCCCGATGCATTCCTCCCAAAGTTGCAGGGAAGGGTGCTTTCCTGCTATCCCCGCCCTCGTTTCAACTATATTCTCTATGCTGCACATGTCCAAACCTATTTCGAAAAGAAGAAGCCGACTCTGATCTTCCAACTATGCCCTATAAGCTCTTACTGTATTCTATCTAGATCGTTTGAACTCTCTCATACTCTCATTCTTAGATCATCTGGAATCATCATTCACTTTTCCGATCGCCAGTACGGCTTTCGCGCTCGAGGCTACTGCGCATATACATTTCCTATTCTTACTGATTTATTGTTCCGCCCTTAGCGGAACTACGGGAGACTGCGTTGTGGCGTTGACATATCCAAAGCATTTGACCGGAATTGCACGCGTCACTGCTTCTCCAAGCTCCCCTCCTTTGCGTTTCCTCCTTCTCTTTGCTTACTATGTCTAGTTTCTTTCCAATCGCTCAATATCGGCTGTGTTGATGAGCGACTTCTTCCTTTTCTGTCAATAGTGGTTGTTCCACAGAGTTTGTCTTATCTCTACTTATTCCTACTTTCCATAGTTGATCTTCTCCACCTGCACCATCTAACCTATTCACTCATATGCGATGACTCGACCCTTCATCTTCAACTCAATTTTCAATTCTGCTCCTTCTTTTACTTCCTAGAATTGCCTCTCGTCTTCAATCTTTCCGATTGTATTCTCGCTGATCTGGATAGAATTTCCGGTGGGGTCCTGAAGCTTGTGAAATTCAATTTTTTAAAAACTCTACATCTATCTACAAATCCCCTCTCTAAGACACCTCCAGACTTTCTTATCTCTTTCGACGTTCTCTCGTCTCTCCTTTGACAATATAAACATCCTTGGCCTTACATAAACAAAAAAAATGTCTTTGAAACCTCACATCAAACGGTTGCTAGGGCGGCTCAAAGAAACTAGGAATTCTGTGAGGGACTGCGAGACCTTTATTCCTACTTCTCAGTTGCTTCCAGCTATACAAGGCCTCATCCGCCCTGTATGGAGTAACTGCTTTCATATCTGGGGGCGGGGTGGATTCACCCGGCTTTTGGATAGCGTCGAGTCAAAGAGGCCAAAGGCTTATAAACTGTTCTGTACAAATTATTTTTTTTTTTATCTGGTTCAACAGATTCAAAGATGTTGCGAATCTGTCGAAGATGACCAATGATCCGGCTGCCTTCCACCAACAACACAGAACGAAACATTGTTGAAAGTCGCAATTTAATGTACTCTGAACCGTGTACTCTAACAATTTGGAGATGTCTGAATGACTGAATTTATAAGTTATCTTACTGTTCAGTCAATTTTAAACTGAAAGATTTTGAAAATGAGTCAAAAAGTCCACGAAATAATTAAAAAACATATGTTGATTAAGACCAGCAGAAACCAACACCGACTTGAATGTCCCCGCAGACCTCGCCTCATTCCCGTCATAGTATTAAACCAACATTTCGCTCGCATTTTATCATTACTCACGCATATATATATATATATATATATATATATATATATATATATATAATGTATATATATAATTTATATATATAATATAGTATATATATATAATATATATATATATATATATATATATATATAATAATCGGACTTGGACAGCAACCTCTGACCTCTGACCTTTCTCGAATTTTTAATTGGAGGTACTGAGAACATGGTTGTTTTAAATGCGTCTCATCCCCCTTGTATGGAGTATCACCTCAGCACACCTGAGGTGGTTTCCCCACACACAAAGCTCGCTTAAAAGGCGGAGTCTAAGCTTTTCGTGCTTACCACCTCTCCTCTTCTCTCTCTTCTCTCTCTCTCTCTCTCTCTCTCTCTCTCTCTCCTCTATCTCTCTCTCTCTCTTCTCTCTCTACCGTCGATTTGCTGCCTAACTACCTCTCTTATTCTTCGCTCTTACAGCTGCGACAACGCTCTTCTAACATCCGAACGCATGCCTCCTCCATGAGAATGATCGTGTGACACGTCTTTCTATGCAATCTCATCCAATTCTTTATACAAACTCTTTGACCCCAAAAGACTTAATAGCTCTATGCTCAATCTTACATGAACTCTACTGGTACATCAACAAGCACCTCTCCCCCTCCCCCTCCCCCCACCTATTTTCCCCAAACTACCTTTCACTTTCACACTTTCAAACACCGTGTATCGGCGACATGTCGCCCTTTGAAACTGGATGCCGTATTGGGAATTTCCCTAACTCTGCTGTTTTGGTAGGCCTGCTGCTCGAATTACCCATCATAGAGACCTAATTATTATTATATATATATATTATGATATATATATATATATCTATATAATATATATATATATATATATATATATATATATATATATATATAATATATAGTATATATTAGTAATATATATAGTATATATATATATATAATATATATATATATATATATATATATATATATATATGAAACAATGAAACATAACAATGACTTGTATGATCTCAATTATAATTATTTGCCGAAGATGCGCGACTCTTTCCCCCCACAAGAAAAAATAAAAAAAAAGTAAACAAAAAGTCATCAATTTAGAAAGATGGGGGAGGGAGGGGGGAACAATTGGCAATGGAGCAGGGGATAAAGGAAATAAGAAGAAACATTTTCTTATTGCCAACAAAGCAAACAGTATTTAGGAGGGGGAAAAAATTGTCGTGCAGAAATAAATATCTCCATATTTTTTTGGTGCGAAAAATCGGAGTAAAACTTTTTTTTGGCGCAAAAAAAAAAAGGGGGTAAGAGCTTTTTTTTGGCGCGACAAATCAGTGTAAGGCTTTTTCTTTTTATTTTGGCGCGAAATATCAAAATATGAATACCTTTTTTTTGGCGCGAAAAATCGGCATAAGACCTTTTTTTTTCTTTTGGCGCGAAAAATCGGCATAAGACCTTTTTTTTTCTTTTAGCGCGAAAAGATCAAAATAAGAATACCTCTTTTACATCACCCAAAATTATGCTTCTCTTTATAAAATTGCTTTCAAAAGACATCACTGAAAATGTATTAGTAACATTAAAAAATCGGTTACACGTTTACTCGCCATAAACAAGTAATCCAAAAAGACAAAAGGGGAACTAAAAAAGGGGGGATTTTTTTTTGTCAAGTTAAACTTTAAATAACTATACACATGGGTGCAGGGTGAAAGTGGGAGTTGGGTTTGGGATTAGAACCCCCAATTCGCCGTCCCCAAAAACAAAAATTTTTAACTCTAATATATGAGACGAGTTTCCTATACATAAAAACATAATAAGCTTTTTATGCTTCCCCTGATAGACTATTTTGAGGCAAGTTTTAACGCTACGCTACGTATATATATATATATATATATATATATATATATTAATTATATATATATATATATATAAAATATATATTATATATATATATATATATAATATATATTATATATATGGACCTTTATTATCCTTTTCAACTAATTTTTTGCCGAAAGTTACAAATGCTGGCACACGACATCTTTTTACTAATGAAAGACTCTCTGCATCACATCGCATTTCGCTTAACACCCGACCAGAGGTGGCTGTAAAATAATTAAATATTGCTTTAAACACCATAGATAAAATCTATAAAAAATAAAATAAAGAAAGCATGTGACAGTAAGAGTAGTTTTTACATGCTGTAAATATGAAATTTGAAAGACTTCATAACTTTTTTCAGGCCAATTTTCTATTCCTTCAGTTTTTTATAAATTTAATGTAAGTTTCATGAAATCGAGTGAAAATAAGTTTCGTTTGAAAAATAGGCGTGTGACGTTGTGACGTTTAGGGATTAAAGGGAAATATATATATTATATATATATAGTATATATATATATATATATAATATATATATATACTATATATATATATATATTAAATATATAATATAATATTATATTAATTATATATGTATATATATATATATAATATATATATATATCGGCTAGGGAGGGGCAGGGGGGGCACTTGCCCCCCCCTAAAATCTTGCGAATAATTAAAACTGATCCTTATATGTTTGCCAAACGACGTTTTAAGGATTTTATATAGTAAAAAAAAAACTGAAGGAGTAATTAATAATTACTAACGTATTATAAGAACTTACTATTTTTTTTATAGTTTTTTTAATGTATTATTTCGTTTTTTATAGCCTTGAAGTCAACAAATAGCTGTTGTGCATTTTTATACAGCCGGTAGGCTTCTTTTAACAGTATTATGTTATTTAGCTTGCTGACTTCTAAAGCTGCAAATATATATATATAATATTATATATATATATATATTTATGTATTATTATCATTATATATAATATATATATTTATTAATATTATACTATATATATATTATATTATAATATATATATATTATAATATATCAAACACAACCTTTGCCCCCCCCCTAATTGAAATTCTGCCTACGCCCATATATATATAATTATATATTATATATTATTATATATATATAATAATATATATATATATATATATATATATATATTATATATATATAATATATATATATATATATATATATATTATAATATATTTTATATATATATAATATAAGGTGAAATTGGTTTTAGGAAAGGGCCGACAACTGAGTCATTCAATCCATATCTCAAAAAACTACAATAGCTCAGGAAAAGGGATACATTGCTGGAATGTTGGTCCAATTTTAGGGCGGAAAAAAAAATATTATATATTATAAATATAATATATATATTTAATATATATATATATATATATATTATATATATATACTATTATAATATATTATATCTATATATATATATTAATATATATATATATATATATATAATACTTATATATATATAAACTTTAACAATAGCTACAGCGAAAAGAATACATTTTTGGAATCCTTGCTAAAATTTTTAGATAGGAAAATGTAAAAAAAATAAAAAAATAAAAAATTTATTCAATAATTAAAGTAATATGATTAGAAGAGCTATTTAGAGACCTTTTATTGGATTCTTATTAAAATTAAATAGATTTTCTATTAAATTTTGCTTTTTTTTCTTTTACTAAAGAATACCCCAAGGTTATACCGCACCGATGGCAGGAGCGGGGGTCTCGGCCTTCCGGGAACTACGGGGTAGGACTAATTTCCCCCCCTCCGGGGAGGGTTCTCCGGAACCCCCGCTCTTTGATATTGGGGTTCGCGGGGGTTCCTCCGCCCTCCCTACGGGGTAGGGAAAACGTCCCCCCTGTGTTCCCGTCGGCTCGAGCCCCCTACATGCCGTGTAATAATATATTACAATATATTATTATATATATATTTAATGTCCCTGCTCCTAAAAAAAAAAATAGCCATATTTATTTTATTTATTTATTATTTATTACATTTTCCTAAACTTAAAATTTTGACAAAGGTTCCCAAAAATAGTATTCCTTTATCGCTGTAGCATATTGAGTTTTTGAATATGATTTTATTTTTCATTTATTTTTTTTTTTTATACAGTTTCCGCAATAAAATTTTGCCAGGATTCCAACAATGTATTCCTTTTTCCTAGTAACTATTGTAGTTTTTGAGATATGGATCGATGATAGCTGTCGCTCCTAAACCAAATATATTAAGATATATAATATATATAATATATACTATATTATATATTATAATATATATATATATATATATATATTATATAATATTATTAAATATACATATATATATATCATATATATATATATATATATATATTATATATATATATTATATATATATATATATATATTGTGAAGTTTGGGAGAAATGTAAGATGTTTTAAGGCGTGTGGGTGATAGCACCCATCCTTTCAACATGAACAAAGGTCGGGCGTTTAGATAGTCGCATTCCGTATCGTCTTCAAGGGACCAATAATTCTTATGATTTTCCCCACGTCCTTTAAGAGCGAATTTCATTGGAAAATAAAGGCGGGTTTTCTCGAGCGCTTTTTGGCGCGAACGATTGTCATTAGGGAAACATTCGTCTTAACACACGACGAGTAAAACAATTCTATTCAAAACCTATCAGTAAAAAGTTATTATTATAAAACGGAAAAGTCCAATTTAAATTTTTTTATTATTAACGTGCTTATAAGAAAAGGTCGACTGTATTTTTTTTTTAATAAATAAATAAAATCAAGCAAATACACTTATAGTTTGTACCAGTTCTGCGGTGCTGGAACCGGAGCCGGAGCCGGATTTTTACTGTGTGTGTAACAGTTCACATAAATAGAATATGAAAAAAAAAGTTTGGAGTACAGGAGCAGTAAAAAACTTATATATATATTTATATATAATATATTACTATAATATATATATATATATTATAATATATATATTATATAATATATAAAATAATATAATATATCATATTATATTATATATATATATTATATATATATATATATTATATAGCACTTATATATATATATATATATAATATATATTATATATATATATTATATATATATTATATATATTAATTTATATATATATAATATATATATACTATTTATATATATAGATAATATTAGATATATATACCTATATATTAGCATCATATAATATATAATATATATTAATATATTATATATTATTAATATATATTATATTATATATTATATAATATATATATATATATATATATATATTTGATGCCTTCAAAACATATTCAAAAGAATTCGATATTTGGATGAGAAATTTCTTCTCATTCCTGGTCGGGGCCCAAACTATTTAATTTACATATATAAATATATATATATATTATATATTATATATATATTATATATATATATATATTATATATATATTATAATATATATATATATATATTATATATATATAGATATTATATATATATCTATATATATATATATTTATATATAATATTATAAGAAAGCCACCCTTCAAAATCCAGATGAATTCATCTGGAGTAAAGGGGGTTGTTCGATTGGTTGAAATTATAATGCAGGTTTTTAACTTTCTGCTCTGTTGACGAAAAAAAAAACTTGGTAACCTACTCTCTGCTTTGACTTGAAATACTTTAGTTGCCAAAATTTCGTATTCTTCGAGGAAAAATATCTGAAAATTTAGAAGACACTATGGAATCTTTTAAACCTTCTAAAAAGAAAAAAATAGTGTAGGTGATTGAATTAAGCTGTTGCAATTTTTGTTGCTGTCTAATAGATTTCCAGATAAATCCGAGAGATAAGTTTGTTTTTAGAACGTTTTGAGAACAATACAGAACAAAGCTTCTGAGAAAGTGGATTGGAACGCCGTTGAAAGCATGCTCCCTCCTCTTCAACAAAAGTTAGATGGATTTGGCACTTGCTCGGACCAATAAGTTATTTTAACTGTATATTAATGATTGTCGAAACATGGAATTGTGATGGACAGATTGGTAATATGATACAGCAGCCTAATTTCGATTAATTTTAGGAATTTTAAAATTAAGTAGTTATAAAATAATAATCGTTACATTTTTGCGCCAATTAATGAAATAAATAAATGATGTATCCAAACAATACTGAAGGTAGAACCTCATCTAGCATCATCCAATTGAGGTAGAAATAAGTATAGACCCAATAGAAATTATAAATAGTGAGCTTATTTTCTCCTGAAGGGCTTAGCTTCGTTTCTTTAACTCAGACCTAAAACTAAGTTATCACTCCCTCTGTCATTGGGCTCTGCCCGTGAAGATGAAAAGAAGCTAGAGGGTGGATTTGTAATTATATATATATATATATATATATGATATATATATATATATATTATTATATATTATAATATATATATAATATATATATATATATATATATTATATAATATATTTATATATATATAATATACGAGACTACGGAATAGCTACGAGTGTGTTGGGAAGGTTAAGTCAGGGGGGGGGGGAAGAATGAAAGGGGCTTCGGCGCAGCGAGCACGCGTGGGCGCTCCCCCTGCGGAGTAACGAACTCTTTTCATTTGTACAGAAAGAAAAATAAAAAGGATTGGTAAAGACGGATGCATGTTTTGCGCAATAATTAGGGAGATAGAGGAAATTACTTTCGAGGGTCGTGATGAATTTTGTAGGTGGCGGAAGACATGAGTAAAAGCGAGATGTTGCAACGGAAAATTATACTTTTGGGAGATAGGTTTTTTTTTATTTTTTATTTGTTATTGATAATACGCCTATGTGTGTGTGTGTGTTGTGTGTGTTGTGGTATATTACCTTCATACGGGGGTTTAATGAGATTTAAGTTTTTCTCTCTCACTTAATTTTAAACATATATTATTAATACAAATATATACGAAAAATATTGCATTGGTACACCTAATGTTATGTCGTATAGATGTTATAGCTCCCCACCCCCCAAAAAAAAGCGATTGTTCTTTCAATATTTGTTTTTATACAATAAATATTTTTTCCATCTTGTGTACCTGCTTTTCTCATTATTATTATATTTCATTGCTAATAGTTTGAGGTAATTTTTTCAATAATTGAACTGTATAAATAATCTGGTTTTAAAATGGTCATTAGCTAGACACAATCTTTCGTATTTATTGCGAGTGTTCAGTTGATTAGGGGAAAAAGATTCACAATGGTAAAGGTTGTTACGCAAACACTTTAAAATCATTGTAATGCAAAATCTTAAATAAAAATTTAAAAAATATTTAGAAGGTGAGTAGATACCAGTCTCTCTCTCTCCTCCTTCTCTCTCTTCTCTCCCTCCTCTTCTCTCCACTTCTCTCTCTCTCTTCTCTCTCTCTCTCTCTCGTCTCTCTTCCTCTCTCTCTCTCTTCTCTCTCTTTCTACTCTCTCTCTCTCTCTCTCTCTCTCTCTCTCTCTCTCTCCCACATTAAAAAAATTATTTTACCACCCACAATTATAGGAAACAAAACTATTTCAAGGCTTATTGGTAAAGAAACTAATTCAAAATAATAGAAATGTAAAATAAAATATACTATTTTGATAATAAAAAAAAAACTTAAAAAAGATAAAAAAACAAAAACAAAACATTTTTTAAATAAAAAAAGTGTAAAAAAAAAATATTTTTTCTTTTTTTCTTTTAACAAAGAGATGACAATTTCACTTTACTAAATTTTAAATTTTATTGTTCGACATAAATGGACAAAATATATTATACTTTTAAATGGACGATAAAAAAATTTCTTACCTTAAAAAAAAAAAAAAAAAAAAAAAAAAAAAAAAAAAAAAAAAAAAAAAAAACGGGCATTTCTTCTCAGTCAGCCCTTAGAAGGATATTAATATATATTTATAAAATAAAAAAAATAAAAAAATAATTTCTTACACTATTCGTCAGTCCTTAGAGAAAAAAAAAATTTCTTACACCCAGCGACATCCCTTAAGAAAAATAATCAAACAGAAATGCTGCATTACACTTACCTACAACTGTTAATTTGTCTTCTTTGTAGTCTGTTTGAAAGAAAGGACCCTCTCCGGATACCTCACAACGGAGGAACTTTCCTTCCGCAACAAGGGTTTCACATCCTTAATAAAACGTAGGCCTTTATTGCTCTGTTTTCGTTCTGGTCCACTTCTGAAGGGTTATTTTTTTTGGGAAACACCCCAAAATAGGTTTTCGGACTTAGGGGTCCATCTATAAAACTCTTGGGTTCCCCAGTACCATTTCATAGTGTATATAGAGTCACCTTTCTCGTCCCAGTCGCAATTAAGCCAACCTCCTTCACCAGCTATTATTGGAGTGTCCACATCCAAGCGGGTGATCTCCACACACTCAACTGCAATAATAATAATAATAATAATAATAATAATAATAATAATAATAATAATAATAATAATAATAATAATAATAATAATAATAATAATAATAATAAAAGTAGTAATAATCAATAAGAAAAATAAACTTTAAATAAACATAAAATAATAATTAAGAAAAATAATAATACATAATTCAATATAATTAATTAATTGCAACAGTTATAACACTTTAATGAGCTTGGTAGAATATTTTTAGGAGATAATGGATTAGAATTGAAAATTTGATAACGAATCATTGCCTCAACGTTAAATTGCCGAAAATTTTATTAGCCAGATTTATCGCAATCATGTAGATGCGAATTCGGGGAAAATTTTTTGGTTTGTTACAGGACTCCGTGTCCATCATTTTCAAATATCCAGCTCCGGCTCCGCTCCGCACGAAGGAAAGGTATTGAAATTTATCATCCAAATTTATCTCCTTAGTAATGCTGGAAGGAATTCACTGATTTTAACAATTTAGTTCCTTCATTATATATTATAATTTATAATGACCTCGGAGTCTGTGTGTATAATGACTCATGTTGGTCTCTTGTACGTTCGGTTTTGTAGCTAACCTCATATCATCTTTTAAAGAACCCGTAACGAGGTAACAAGAGTAATCGCAATATTTATTACCCCACAACGGTCGTACGAATACGAATAAAAGAGAGGTCAAAAGAGCAATTAAGATAAAAGAGGAGGAAGATAAAGCTGATAAAAATGAGAATAAAATGTACTCAAAAGCAAAGACATAGAATGTAACTATCGAACATAATAATAATAAAATATTCAATAATATATAATAATAATAATGAAATAATAATAATAATAATATATAATAATAAATACTAATTAACAAATGTACTGAAACAGAGAACACGGTAATAATATAATAATAATAATAATATGATCATAAAGCTGAATATATTATAATATCATAAATAACTTAAAATAATAATAACTTAGTAAAAAATCAATCAATAATAATTCACTTAATATATAAAATGCCATCATTATTGTTCTTTGAAATACACCAATCATTCCTTTTCAGTAATTAGTACTCTTTCAGTAACAACCACTATGCTTGATAAATATAAATATACATAATATATGACAATAAGCGGTCATTAAAATCCCAGAGAAGAAGAGAAGAAGAAGAACAAGAAGCAATTCGAAAAGTACGACGAAAGAGGGGGCAGAGAAAGAATAAAGAAGCAAGAAAGAAGAAGCAAGGTGACTAAATGTTTTAATACCAAAAGCAGACACACCAGAACATCAAAACCAAAGTGCAGCTGATCAACGCCTGTGTTAATTCGTCCGTCAAATATGATTCAAAGAATTAAGAGTAGAAGCTAATTAATCTTAGAAGTAAAAGACCCAATGGTTATCACCTTGCGTTTGTCTCCCATTAAGAATATGCCACGCATCCAGATTAGTCTTATTAAAACCACAAACAAACACCTATACATACAAACAAGCACACACCACACACACTACTGGTACAAGTTGCCAATCCGCCAATACTGCTCTATCTCGTCTCCCTCTCTCTCTCTCTCTCTTCTTCTCATCTCTCTCCTCTCTCTCCTCTCTCTCTCCTTCTCTCTCTCTCTCTATCACTCTTTACTACTTACTCGTCTCAGCGGTTGTACTTCTCTCTCGTCTCTCTCAAATATAGAACTTACTAAACATCGCCATAAATGTCGTATGTAAACGCTTGAGTGAGGGCGACACATGAAAAAGCTGGTTGACTAAACAGGTACACACAAAAACACGCGATACAAACACAAACAGCACAACACACAGAGGCATCTGCGACGCACGCACACACACTCACACACACAACATCATTGGTGCTCGTACGCTTTCTCACCTCTACAAGCACCAAAGCACGTGACATATGTTATGCTTGAACGTTGAAATGAGAGATGAAACATGAATTTACACGCAGAAACATCAACTAAAGGCCAATACTTGTTCTGCCATGTAGAATTAGTAATGAAAAGAATAATGTTTCTTTTTTATTATTTTTATGATAAACATCATACACAAACGGTTTTTTTGCATTAACTTACTTTTAATTTATTTAACTTTACCATTTAACTATAAGTGGGATAATAGAAAGAAAGAAAAAAAAAGAAAATTCTATAATGAGCATAGCATCTTTCAGTTTACTCACACCATCTTGGATTTCCTATATTCCGTAACTATCGTAATAAGGAAAAACCTCTCATATATGGTCTTATACATAAAGTACAGATTATTCTCTTTTTAATAACATTTAATTATATATTAAAAATGTTCCAAACACAAAGAAATATTATTTTCAAATATATAGGAAAAGAGAGAGAGAGGAGGAGAGAGAGAGAGAGAGAGAGCAGAGAAAGAGAGAGTACGAGACGAGAGAGCTAAGTGACGATCGAGAGAAAGAGATAGACTTGATACGATATATACGATAGATAGATATTGAGACAAGAGGGAACGGTCTGAGAGTAATGAGGAGAGATAATAAGATAGGATAGATAGATAGATAGATATATAGATAAGAGAAAGAGAGAGACAGATAGGTGATTGAGAGAGAGATAGGGAGAGATAACTTAGAATAGGTAGTTAGATAGATAAAGATACTGATATAATCAAAAGAGAGAGCAGATTTATCTGTGTGGTGTGTGTGTGTGTTGTGTGAGGAAGGCCGGGGATGAGAGAGAGAGAGAGAGAGAGGAGAGAGGAGATGAGATCAAAAACTAGGATAGAAATAAATAGATTGATAGATACAGATAGAGAAAGAGGGAGCACAGAGATAAGAAATGAACTGAGGAGAGATAATAGACTAGTATAGAATGATAGATTAGATACTATTAGTCTAGAGAAAGAGTGAGAATACGATTAAGTGATTGAGAGAGAGATAGAGGACACGATATAGATCAGGAGTTAGATAGATAACTAGATATGAGATAAAGATAACCTTACTACTTGTGTGGTGTGTGTGTGTGTGTGTGGTGTGTGTGTGTGTGTTGTGGTGTGAGAGAGAGAGAGAGAGAGAGAGGAGAGAGAGAGAGAGAGAGAGAAGAGAGAGAGAGTTTTTAATAATTTGCCTCCATATGAATGCTGTATTTAACTTGCAAATTTGATTCTATCAAAAGTTTTAAAGCCTTTCATTTACTTGTACTTCACTTCTTTTTTAATTACAGTACTTACCTTTAAGATATAATTTTTTCCTAATGCATGCTTAAATCCCCTAAACTGTCCCCCCTCCCCCCCTCGACTTGCTACTCTTTAGCAAAGCTTCTCTTTCTTACGCTTTCCCCCTGTTTACCCCCCCCTTCCCCATCTCTCCACCCACAATAATCACTGATTATGAAAACACATACTAAAAGAAAAACGTTTCAAATCATCTTGATATACATAAAATTAATATCATGTAAAAAAAAAAATTAAAAAGAACAAACAAAAACAAATACAGAACAAAAACATAAACAAGAACAAATACAATCATATAGAGCACAAAAAATTTCGGTTTTCTTTTTTTTATCATTCACTTCAGCTTTCATGACCTAACTCGCCGCGGTGCCACACGAAAAAAAGCCAGCCTAGGAAGCAGGCTAGAGAAGGAAGAACGAAGAAGAAGAAGAAGAAGAAGCAGGAAGAAAGAAGAAGAGAGAAGAAGAAGAAGAAGAAGAACGAGTAGTAGAGGAGGACCTAATTCATTAAATGCTTCTGACAGGTCATTATTAACGACGTGTCACACACGTTTCCTATTCGCTTCCAAAATCAATAAGTTTTTTAAAAACGTTCGCCAAACAAGGAAATGATACTTGATATAACACTATCATTATATATATATATATATATATATATATATATATATATATATATATATATATATTATATATATATCTATATTATAATTATATATATATATCATATATAATATATATATATATATATATATACACTATATAATATATATATATATATATATATGAAATTAGAGAGACGGTTTGAAAAATTTTAGTATTAAAAAAAAAAACTTTTGACGGGACTTTGGCCCTAGAAGCACAAAATACATTTTAAATATATAGAGGTATTTTTTCATGCATAAAGATTGTGATATTTTTTCCAGGACGGGACGGGAGGGTGAAAGGTAGATCCCAAGTCCCGACAACTCCCAATCCTCCACCCAAAACAACAGGTTGTCAAAATATACATGTTAACCGAAAAGATAAAAGAAAAAAATTATTATATACCATATTAATTTCTTCATTCTTTGAAGATATAAAACACAAGAGATAATAATTAAACAAAGCATCACAGTGGAAAGTGTCTGATAAATATAATATATAGACATTTTTTTTTACAGGAAACTCTTCCCTGTAAGTTATAATACCGTCAGAACTATCACGTGATTTATAAATTCTTTGGCGACATAACCGATAAGAAATATAATTATAATAATAAATAATGATTAAAAGAAAATAAAATAATCTATATAGAATGCAAGGTTGTGAAACCGGGAAATTATTTTTGCCGGTTTTATGACCCCGGTTCGATACCCATTTACTCCGGAACACTGATATATATTATAGAATAATCAAATTGGAGAATTTCCTCTTTAAATATGTAAAGAAATGTCTCAAAAGATCCGAGTTTTATTTAGTTCATTTTGAGGAGGAAAGCGACGAAGCGTCGAAACCGCAAAGAAGAACACGAGCCCAAAATCCGATCGTCCATTCATTGCTCTCTCCAAGAGAGAGACTTCAACGAATCCAATAAACCATATTCAACCTTATTCGATTCAGGGAAATGGAGTCAGTCTCTCTCTCTCTCTCTCTCTCTCTCTCTCTCTCTCTCTCTCTCTCTCTCTCTCTTCTCTCTCTCTCTCTCTCACACACACACACACACACACTAACTCATTCTCTCAGTCTCTCTCCCTTTCTCTCACTCTCACTCTACAATAATAGTCCGATATTAAAACCTTTAATATAATATTTAAACAATAATAATAATAATAATAATAATAATAATAATAATAATAATAATAATAATAATAATAATAATAATAATAATATAATAATAATTATTCAGAACAGACTCTCTCTCTCTCTCTCTCTCTTTCCATAATAGTCGATATTAAGTAAAAAAGTTAATTTTAAAATGATTCTACTACTACTACTACTACTATTACTACTACTACTATACTACTACTACTACTGCTAATAAATAATAATAATAATAATAATAATAATAATAATAATATAATAATAATAATAATGAATTTTTCAGAATACGAGTTCATGTTTTCTTTAATACATTTAATAAGTAAATAAAACATATAGTATAATAATTAGTAAAATATTCCAGTTTTCGTACATAACTACAATTGCTGCTGAAAAAATTGCGACTTCCTTCTCAAACTTTCAATACTCACAACTCTTTCACGGATATATATATATTACTATAATATAATATAATATATACTATATATATATATATATATATATATATACTATTATATTTAATAGTATTGAAAATATATCTATTTTTATATTTTTTTATACAAATATTTATATATATATATATATACTATTAGGGATGTACCGAATAGTATCGGTATCGGTAGTATCCGGCCATTTTGGGGGGTATCGGTATAGTCATTTCGATGGTTGGTCAAAAATTCTTAATCTAGAGCTGATTAGGAGAAACTAAACTTTAGAATGAATAAGAACTGCGCAATTCACATATATAGTTAGAATGAAATTATCTTTGGGTTTTGTTTTGTTTTTCCTCTACTTCTTTTTTAACTTAGAATTTTAGCGTTTCTTCAACTTGGTTTTTAGCGTAAAATTACCTATTTGTATAGAAATTATTATAATTATACAGATTTATCTCCACTTTTTTTAGTTGATCAATAGTAATTTTTTTTATTCTTTTTTGCACAGCAATTTCGTGAGTGTTGTGTGAGTTGCGCCGAGTGTTTTTAAACTCTTGATTATTCACATTTTTAGATATTTGCTGTATAGGGTTTTAGCGTTTTAAAATTTCAGGTTTTAATTTAGGTTTTAGCGTAGATAATTTTTTTCTTGTTTTCCTTTGTTTTTCTTGTTTTTTGTTTCTGTGTGTGTGTGTGGTGTTTTTTTTTTTTTTTTTAAATGACTTGTCTTATTTTTGTGTTTGATAGTAGATTTGCACAGGCGCTGGCTTTCTATTGGCTTTACCAAAATCCAGTAGCTTGCATTCTAACTCTGGCATCCGTGAATACCACCTCTCTAACTTCCATTCTAACTTTTTGCCTTGTCTGAGACACAGATGGCCAAGAATTCATCCTCTAACCTCGTTAATATATCCAACTATAACTTTTTTATCAATTCCGTCTGATTGGTGAGTATTGTGCTATGTCGAACATAGACACTCCTATAAACATGTCTCGATAATCTCGATCTCCTAACTTCGATGTTTCTGTGGCTTAAAATCTTTCTTCCTTGTACTGCAATAATCTTGTGCTTCTGCTAGGGTTAAGACAGATTTTCATGCTTTTTTGGATTACCTTACTACTTCTCCCGAAACTGTAATATCTTCTCATCCAAATACTGAGGTCCTCTATTTTAGGGGATTTCAATGTACACAACACTGAATGGATGTGTTCCTCCATGCTCGATTTAGGTGGAAAGGAAGTCCGAATCATTCAGTCATTCTCAAAGAATCTGGAGCAACTAATTAAAGACCCACACACATTCCGGATCGTCAGCCAATTCTTGAAACACACTTGACCTATGTTTCAAACGCACTAGCCCTTCTCTCTATAAAATACACCACATTCGCTCTTATCGGTAAATCTGACCACAAGCTTATATCTCTTAATTATCTAATATTTTAACAGGATCTCTTAAACAGCTCCATCCTGCCCTATGCGGTTTTTCTGACACTTTGACTCGGGCTGATTGGGGGCATTGCGTTGCTCTACGCTAATATAATTGGAGTGACTGTTTGACTCTGAAGACGCTTCAGCTTCTGCCGATAAAGTGGGGAGCTGTAATCGTTGATTCTTGTCATGAACAGGTTCATTCCTTCTTCGACTAAATCTTTTTCTCCTCAAAATCCATGCTTCGGTGGTTTTGTTCTCTGGGCATTCCGGCGTGGGTTCTTGGGGGAGCGGGGGGGGGGGGGGAATTCTCGTTCTCCTATCACTCTTGCTAAATTTTCTTTCAGCTAAGAAGTCGTTCAGGGATAATCTTCGCACGAGCAAAGCGAACTTCAAAAAAGAAAGTGCGCTGACCTCTTTGGTTCTCTTACTGACAAATCTTCTGGCCTCTTGCCAAAAACAATCTCTAACAACTTCTGTAAATAATTCTTTTCCTCCTCTTATCCTCTGATGGTTTCTGTTGCTAATCTGCAACTGAAAGGCCAACTCTCTTTGGCTCCCTACTAACCGCTATGCTCATTCCTGTTGAAACAAACAGATTCTCTCTTCCTCCTCCTTCTCTCCAATTCCTATGCCTTTACTGCGATTACATTTGATCGGGTGCCACGGCTCCTGAAAACAATGAACGTTAGAAGGCGTGGCCCGGATGCTTCCTCCCAGAGTTTTGAGGGAGTGTGCTTCCGGCTGACCCCCCCTCAATACTAGCACTTTTCTCAGTGTGGAAGCGTGCATATGTCCAAACTATTCCGAAAAAGAAAGCTTCTGTGATCCTTCTAACTATCGCCTAATAGTTCTCATTTTTCACTAAGATCTTTGAAACCCTTCTCACCTCTCACTTCTTTAGATCATCTGAAATCTCATTCCTTCCTTTCAGATGCCATTACGGGTTTCGGCACTTGAGGTCTACTACCCGATATACTTCCTATTTAACAGATTTATGGTTTTCCCGCCCTTAGGAACTACGAAAAGACTTGTGCGGTGGCGCTCGACATATCCAACGGCATTTGAACCGGGTATGGCACGCGACGCTGCTCTCCAGGTCACTTTCTTTGGTTTCTTCTTCTTTTTGCTTGCTTTATGTCTAGTTTATTTCAAATCGCTCAATATCGGCTGTTTGTTGATGGGTGACTTCTTTTTCTGTCAATAGTGGGTGTTCCTCAGGGTTCTGTATTATCTCCTACTTTATTCCTGCTTTTCATTAATGATCTTTCACTGCACATCTAACTCTATCAACTCATATGCCGATTGACTCGACCCTTCATTTCTTCAGCTCATTTCAATTCTGCCCTCTTTTACTTTCTAGAATTGCGCTTCTCGTCTTTATCTTTCCGATTCTAATTTCGCTTGATCTGGATAGAATTTCCGGGTGGGTCGTTCAACCTTGTGAAAATAATTCTTTAAAACTCAACTTCTGGCAAATCTCCCTCTCTACATGACACCTAACTTTCTATCATCTTTACGAACGGTTCTCTAGTCTCTCCTGTTGACATATAAACATCCTTCCACTTAACAAACAAAAAAATGTCTTGGAAACCTCACCTCCAACGGTTGCTAGTGCGGCCCCTCACAGAAATTGGGAGTTCTGTTTAGACTGGGGGGAACTTTTTTTCCTCTTCTCAGTTGTTCCAGCAATATCAATAGATTGTTCTTCATCCGTCCTTCTTACTGGAGTACTGTCTTACTTCATATCTGGTGGTGTGTGTGGGGTTGCTGGTTTTCACTCCGAACTTTTGCGAAATAATAGGGTTCGACTCAAAGGCTCAAGAAGCTGTCTATCTATAGTAAAGGCATCTGTCCTGTACTTTTCTAGTTATACTTTGACCTTCTACTTTCTGATTTGCTGCGGAATATTTGGATTGTTTTTATATCCCGTTATTCCTTTTCTAGTATGGTATTCATTCAGTTGTCTGTTTTTTGTTTCTATACTTAGTTCGTGTTGATTAGCGCGGCAAGTGCTTCAGAGATGACTTCCACTCGTGTAACACCACTTTTACGACACCCTCGTAGCACAGGGGGTGTGCTGTGTTGCCACATGAGTTTTGTGTTGATATTAGTAACTCAGACTAAGTTTCGTTGCGGTGCTTTCCTTCTTTCTGCCACTTCTTGTTCTGCGGCGCTTCTCTTTCCATCTTCTGTGTTTCCTACTCAATTTTAATCTCCCTCACTCATTAAAAAACCTGCGTCTGTGCTCACATCTGTCGTAATTTGTGCCTAGAATGAACTTTTTTAGGCGTTCACAGCTACCCCCTCCGTTGAATAGGGTTCTGCCGTAGCGGCGGTGACATACTATAAAAAAAGAATAATAAAAGTTCTAATAATGCAGTTTCATTTAAGCATTGAACCACAGAATGGCATCTTCCGACTGTGAACTCTTCTAGAATGCATTTAAATATCATAACCGATTGCTCGCGAGACAAAAAAAAAAAGATTCACAGAAGTGGAAGCCCACCTTATCAGCAACCCCTGTCAACATCACTGATAGTGACGATGGTGGCTTTTCAGCAAATAACCTACTGAAGATGAAGAGGATTGGTATACTAGACTTTGATAAACTCATGGCCGAATTGCAATTGACATCTCATTCACGCTTCAAAAAGAATCACACCAAGACAACCCCAGATCGAAAAACTGAAGAGACAGTTATCAAGGAGCAAAGATAATTCAAATTTGCAATCTGTGAAAGATAAGATGAGGCTCTACGAAAAACCTGGAGATGCTGCCTACAGAAGAGAATCCTTTCATGTGGTGAAATTGAAAATGGGCCAAGATTTTCCTTATTATCAGTGCTTGCAAGCAATAATTATCAGCCACTCCCTCATCAGTCGAGAGCGAGGAGTATTTTTAGTGTAAGGTGGAATTAAACCACTCCAAAAAGGAACAAGGCTCTCGCAGATACTAGTGAAAGCTTATGTTTTTGGCATCACATTTGAGAATTTTTTGAATTTGAGTATGAATGATATTAATCTTTAATCTAAAAGGAGTAATATTGTTATTAGTGTCATATTTTGAGTAATAGCGTTTTTTATTTTGTCTTTTCAGCTGATTATTGAGGTTTTCCCCTTCCCCTTTCCCCCTTTTCCTTTTTTTTCCCCCCAAAAAGAAAATTAAATTTTTAAAATTCCCTTTTTATTTTATAGCTAGTTAACAAGAATCCTCTGTAAATTGTAAATTTCATGTTAAAAGCATAAAAGCTTAGTAGCTAACTTTGTCTAATACTTACTGTGAAAATGGAAATGGAATATTTTTTTTGAATAAACACAAGAATAAAAAAAAGTTATTTATTATTATAATTTTGTAGCATTTATTTGTGACTATGATGCTATTTTTAATTTTTATAAAAATAAATATACTTGGGCACAACCAAATATGAAATAAATGGACTAAGTATTGGTTGGTACAGGGAATGCAAATCCTGAATTGCTAGCAGTACACAATGTTCTATCTTTTTTTGTGTACATTTATTTATATTTAATTAAAAAAGTATCGTATTCGCGTATCGACACCTTAAAAGTAGTAATCGGTAATCGGCCCTCTTTTTCTGGTATCAGGAAACTTCCCTAATATATATTATTATATATATATTATATTATTATATATATATATATAGTATATAATATATATATATATATATATATATATATATATATATAATATATATATCTAACCTTCTCACCCCCTGAACCAGCCCTGTCTTCAGAGTGGGTCACGCTGCATCCCAGATACCCCACCGCGCTGCCGGCCTCCTGCCACAGATCGCCTAGGATGAAATTTCCCAGATTTTTCTGGGTTGACGGTTAGAGTGACAGTCTAGTAGGAAATGTTGACACAGTTGCCGGGGCCTGATTGCATCTTGTGCAGATATTCGAGGTGGTTTGATTAAGGTTAATTTATATTTATAGGTGTTGCAAATTTGGGTGGTGGCCGCATCTTTCATATAATCATAATATATATATTATATATATATAATATATATATATATATCTATATATATATTATATATTATATATATATTATATATATATATATATAATATATATAATATTATATATATATAATATATATATATACTTGCATTAAATTAAATGCGATAAAAGGTTTAAACCGGAACAATTTTGGCCAACCCAGGGAGTTCCTTATTATAGTTTACAGACAATATCTCCGTCCCATCCTAAACAATACATCGCCCGCCTGAGCCGCCATAATATCTAAATCCAGCATCCAAAAAACTAGAGGTCATTCAGAACAAAAGTCTAAGAATAATAACCAGTTGTCTCCTATCTATTCCCATCCATCACTTACAAACAGAAACAAAATCCTTCATATAAAGGCCCATCTCGACATGATCGGCTAGTCAATTTTACAGCAAAACACTCGTAACAGTCCACCCCTCCACCAAGCATTAACAGCAGCTCCAGGCACCAAGAAATAAAAAAATCATACCAGCCAGGAACTACTATAACATATGCAACACACTTCTGGACCCACCCCTGGACAGGCCCATTATCAAACTTTTCCACTCAATTAATATAAAGAACGGTCTCTGAACATCCATTCCAAACAAACCATACTCAAGCACGTCCACCCGAAATATCTCCCACAGGGCGATCCGATCCCCCCCCCCGACTATCAAACCAGAGTGATTGCCATCTCGCTTCTCTCCAGGCGAATCCTTCCCTTCATGGAATATAAACATAGATTTCACGGCCCCCTTCCCCCCACTGTAAAAGATGGCCCTCTCAGGGAAATGACGACACAGGACACAGCTTGCTAAACTGTTCAGACTTAATGGATATCAGACGTAACTTTGATACACTCGCTCTGACGGATCTGTTGGCCTGGTCACTATGGTGGCACAATTTCTTGCCTTGGAATTGCCCGCATCTTATAGGAGGGAACGGGGCGTACAATAGTATATATATATATCTATATATATATATATGATATATAATATATATATATATTATATATCTATATAGATATATATATATATATATATTTATATATATATATATTACAGAAAGAGACAACAGAGAATGGATATTGGCAAAATGCTTTCATGTAAAATGGAAAGGAGGACATTTCAATCGAGAAAAGAAATAACAATTAAAAAACATAAAAATCTATCAGATAGAAGGGAAGCTTCATTATCTCATTTCCTGCCTTTATATATATATATATATATATATATATATAGATATATATATATATATATACTTATAATATAATAATATATATATATATATATATTATATATATTATATAAATTTATATATATGTTGATACCTGTGTAGGCATGAGTAGTGAACATGGTCTGAAAAGAGGTAGCTATAGATCTAAAGTTCAATGTGTTCAGATGGACATCTTAGGGGCGTTTGTAAGGTCTGTGAGAAGAATTGATTAAAATTGAGGAATGAATGCATTAGGGATGTTGTTGTGGGTGTGAAAGAGAAAGGAGCAAAATGACGGAGAATAAATGAAGTAACAGAGAGGTCTGTCATGGGAGGATGGATTGAATAGTCGGTGGTTAAGCGGATGTATAGTGGTGAGTGTGTTGGGGAATCGACCGCTGGGAGACCGAAGAAAAGTGGATTGAGTCAGTTTAAAAGGAATGACTGGAGGAGAGAAATGTGAGTTGGCAGAGGCGAGAGGAAGGGGCATAATAGGAGTGATGGCGGGAGCGGTTGTGAAGGGCGTTGGTTGTGGCACACTGGGCTAAGGGATGAGCTCTACCATTGACGAAATATCATGGGAAGGGTCCGTCGCGTCCCGTGAAGCTCCTAGGGTGGATTTTCTGACTGCGGCGATTCTCACTTAAAGCGTGGGCTTTCTCTTTCGGACTTGCGTCATATTTCTTCTACTACTTTTCTGTTCCCAGTGCATGCTACGCACCTACCCCCAGTCTGGGGAAGGAAGGTGGGTGATGATGATCGGGTATAATATATATATATATATATATATATATATATATTATATATATATATATATATATATATATATATATATATATATTATATATATATATATATATATATATATATATATATAATCAATGGGGGTAAAAAAAAACCAAATAAGCTTCGAATTGAAAAAAATTACATTAACCATTCATAAAATATATATTGAGGGGTATTAAAAAGTTCTGTCCCCGAATTACATTTTAATTTTAGGTTAAAAGGAAAAACAAGTGAGGTACTATTCTACTAAGGCTTTTAATGATTGATAATCGAGAGTTCACTCCAATGATACTGTTTTAACCACAAACTTTCAATTTAATATATATATAATATATATATATATATTATATATATATATATAATAATATATATATATATATATATAGTATATATATATATATATTTATATATATATATAATATATATAATATATATAATATATATATACTCGCTTGACAAGGCAAAAAATTCTAAAGCGACAATTGTAGTAATTTTTTAAATAATTTATAATAATAAATTTTTCAATCTAAAACATATAATAAATATTTATCATTAGAAATGTGGCAAAGGTATAACTGGAGAGTTTTCTAACTGTTGGGAATTCGACAAGTAGTAATTTAAATATTCATAATATTTAGAATAAAACTATACAAAATATTCTCATCGAATGTGGAAACGGTATAAAATGAGGTTTTAAACTGTTTGGTGATTCGACAATAGTAGTTAATTTAATATTTTATACATATAATATTTAGAATATTAAAACTATACCAAAATATTTCTCATCGAATGTGGAAAGGTAAAATGAGGTTTTTAACTGTTGGTGAATCGAACATTAGTAACATTTTAAAATATTATCATAAGTATATTTTAGAATAAAACATACAAAATATTTTCTCAAATTCATGTGGAAAGGTTAAAAATGAGGTTTTTAAACTGTTGAGTGAATTCGACAATTGTAAAATCATATTTAAATATTTGTGATAATAAATATTTAGAAATAAAACTATACAAATTATTTCTCATCGAATGTTCAGAAGAAGGTTAAAATGAGGTTTTTAACTGTTGGGGAATTCGACAACCTGTAGTAATTTATTAAATAATTTATACTCAAATAAATAATATAGTTTAATAGAAATAACTATACAAAATATTTTCTCCGAATGATGGAAAGGTAAAATAGGTTTTTAACTGTGTGGAATTCGACAATTGTAAAAATCTTTAAATATTAATCATAGCAGTACTTCAGACAATAAGTTTTATACATTTTTCTATCGAATGTGGAAAAAGGTTTTATTAAAAAATGAGGTTTTTACTGTTGGTGTGTGCAATTCGCAATGTAAGTATTTAAATGTTTATCATTAATAATATTTTAGAATAAACTATACAAAATATTTCTCATCGATACATTGTGGAAAGGTAAAATGAGTTTAACTGGTTGGTGGAATTCGGACAATGTAGTATATATTATC
>JABUQX010020802.1:37500-48152 GCA_015478945.1 Trachelipus rathkii
ATAATAATAATAATAATAATAATAATCTAATAATGACAACCACATCTACGGAACATAAACACCAATATTCACATCATACATCTTGCACCTTCCTAACTCATTTACCTACTAAATGAGGAACTTTACAGGTAACTTTATTTAAGAAAAAACACTTGTAATGGTACAAAGATAATATCCTCCAAATTTGTCCCCCTATTTCGTAAACACCCTGATATATATATATATATATATATATATATATATATATATATATATAATTTCTTTGTATTTTAACCTTATTTCATCTAATTTGAAACTTTGTTTACTTATTCAAAATAAATTAAGTATTTAAAATTTGCAGTGTCAAAAATCGAATTAGTATTACCGATAAATATAATTTGAAAACCACAAAAAAATTCTCAATATTGTTGAATTTTAATGGTACCAGGTGAAATCAAAGCTCGGAAACTCCTTAGGAAGTAGTGGTTAAAACACATGAAAACCATTTGCTGATTTAAGCAGTGCAATCGCCCCCCCCCCCCCATATGATCAAAATTTCGATCAAGAAAAAATGTTGAAAACTCACAAATTACTAAAGTATGAAAATACCCATTAAAATATAGGAAATATAAGTAAAATAAAATTAGGAACTACTTACTACTGGGTTTCACGTTCCTGATTTATTAAAGCTCACAGATTATGAGCCGGAATAATAGGGAACTATGGGGGTTTACGGAGTGGGAGAGAAGTTCTGGAAACCAAAGGGACGACTCCTATTGCAAGCCTTAAGCCCCCCGGTAATTTTAAATCGTTGAGATTTACCCTTAGGATAATATTTAATATTTTAAAACTTTAATTAAATCATTTTCTGAGAAGCTAATGTACAAAATTCGCAAGTAAAATGCAAAAATGCACATTAATCTAAAATAGCAATGTGTGCGCAACTCCTATATTTCATTATGGGGGGGAGTTACAGTATTACACCAGCATACCAATATTGACATAGGAGCCAAGAAAACAGGAACGTGAAGGTAATATGTTCCTAAAATTATTGTTTAATTACCTTATTGCCTGAAAACGAATAATAGTCACAAACTCACAACTCACAATTATGCTTTGTCTATCTGCAGATGTTGGCCAGAGGCCATCGGTCTTAACTCCAAAATCTAGTATCACATCTTCCATTCAGGACGAGTTTGCATTTATTTTTTTACACATAGTCTCTGTCTTCTTCTCTATCTAGTACTCCGACCAGAGATTTAATTACAATGTCCATTCCTCCATATATATGTAGTGCAATTGTAAAGTTTGAAAAGCTTTCTTTCTGTATTTCACTTTGCCTTTGACTAAAAATATTCTAGATGCATAGTCTTTGGGCCAATAATGTCTGGCTTTAAATATGTATGACTGACTGCTTGGTGTTTCTCTCCTTTTATGAATATCTTGTGGAACATCTGGTATTATTTCTTTCACAAAAAAAAGAGAGAAGAGAGAGAGAGAGAGAGAGAGAGAGAGAGAGAGAGAGAGAGAGAGAGAGAGAGAGAGAGAGAGAGAGAGAGATGTCGCGGGCGGAGAGAAAGACAGATGAGAGAGAGAGAGAGAGAGAGAGAGAGAGAGAGAGAGAGAGAGAGAGAGAGAGAGAGTATCTGTCGGTAGCGGTAGAAAAAGAGCCTCCGGGAGAAGGTTTAAGTGTTTTAAGACAAGCGAAGAAAACAAGCATCTGAAGCAGAGCGAGACATTAAAAAATGCCCCAAATTTGAGCTTCACTTCCTCTATATAATAATAATAATAATAATAATAATAATAATAATAATAATAATAATAATAATAATAATAATAATAATAATAATAATAATAATAATAATAATAATAATAATAGGGACTAGCCCAAATGATCGACAGGAAAATGGGTCAACAGGAAAAATTGTCGACACATCAAAAATAAATCCTGTACAGCCCGCAGCAGGCGTTAGGATAGGTTAGGTTAGGTTAGGTTAGGTTAGGTTAGGTTAGGTTAGGCTAGGTTAGGTTAGGTTAGGTTAGGTTAGGTTGGGTTATGTTAGCTAGGTTAGGTTAGGTTAGGTTAGGTTTTCAATTAATCGTCATCGTCATCACCATCGTCAAAGTTTAATGTAATCGTCATCGTCAAAAATTATTAATCGTCCTATCACTAATATATATAATTTAGTGATGGGACGATTAAGATTTTTGACGATGACGATTACATTAAATTTTGATGATGACGATGACGATTGATTGAATAGCATATTTTAAAAATTTTCTATTATTTTAATAAATTTAACAAATTTATAATAAGGAAGAATTAAATTGTGTTCACTTCATTCTTATTTAAATGTGTAAATACATTAAGAACCGCATTAATACATAGAAAGTTTTCCTGGTATTCATTAACATTTTGGTTTTGTTTCTAATTTCTATATAATAATAATAATAATAATAATAATAATAATAATAATAATAATAATAATAATAATAATAATAATAATAATAATAATAATAATAATAATAATAATAATAATATGATATATATTATATATATATATTTTATATTATATATATATATATATATATATATATATATATATATATATATATATATATATATATATATATATATATAATCGAACAAGGATTTCCTCAAATCTTTTTTAAAGTTGCATGAAATAGTTTACTTTAAATAGTATTTATAAATATTTTAATAAATGTAGTTTTTATTACCGCAACTTCCAAATTTATTTAATAAATCTTTCTTTTTTTTCTCTTTTTTTTTTTTAAAGTTCGCCCCTCAGGCATTGCCCTACTCTGTTAAGACAACTAGTCTAGGTAATTGCTACCTAGGATACGGACGAGGGTATCGAATCCTAACCCTTTGCCTCGAAACTCGAAGTTGTTTGTACCGTTGTGCAAAGGTTGCGGTTAATGATTTAATGATTTTAATCGCATTCTTCATTCTCAATTTCATTGTGGACTAAAGCATTATAAAAGCAATAAAAGTATTATTAGTCATTCGTATTAATAAAAAAAAATTAATAAAATTTTCACCAAAGGCGAACTTCAAATTTCATGACATTTTTTACACATACACAATTCTTCTTCTTCTTCTTCTTCTTCTTCTTCTTCTTCTTCTTCTTTTTCTTATTATTATTAGGTCCAGTAAAAAATATTACTCATTTGTATTAATAAAATATTTAATAAAATTTCCTCCAAAGCAAAATTGAAAGCTCATTACAATTTTAAAAATAGTTATTATTATTATTATTATTATTATTATTATTATTATTATTATTATTATTATTATTATTATTATTATTATTATTATTATTATTATTATTATTATTATTATTATTACCCACAAGGCGCAAATGAAATCCGATTAACAAGGGATAATGTCACCTTGGTTGCAATATAAAGGCCTTTATTGTAAAGTTAACTCAAAACTTTTATTAAAAAAAAAAAAAAAAAAAATTATGCTATGTATTGTATTTTTTTTTTCCTTTAATTTTTGAAAGAAAGGGAAACTTGTTTTAAAAGAACACGAGCCAAACCACAGAAGGGTCTCCTCCAGGAAATGTTCCCTGTGTATAAGAGGGAAAAAACAAACGAGGGAAAAGAAGCAAAGGAAAATAAGAAAGAGTAAAAACAACAAGAAAGAAAACAAATAAAAAAAAAACAAAAAACAAGAAGAAGAAGAAGAAGAAGGCAATTGCTATGAGAAAACTTGGCAAATGAGGTGAAACAAGGGCTTTAGACAGCCCCATTTCGCTTCTCGATTGCTGCCAAACTTTAAAACTTGAAAGATAAAAGGGAAGGAATTTCCCCGAACTTGATCCTCCTCTCATGGAAAGAGGGGAAAAAAAAGAACAAAAAAAGAAGATGAGAAAAGTGCCTTCATAAACACCTTGACACACCTTTTCGAACCCAGACTCACACTACTAACTCTTTTCGACCTTATTAATCATTTCTATCTTTTGTTTTTACTAAGGACATAAATATTGAGTGTTTTTTAAATTCTAATATATATTACTTTGCTTTTCTAGTATAGTCGCTGTCTACAGTATTACCTACTTATATATATATATATATTATATATAAACTGATATTCCTTTTTATATATATATATATTATATAATATCAAGATATAATATATATTATAGCTATATATATGATAAAATTACAATATTATATAATATACATTATTATTATTATCTCAGTAGTAGTAAGTAATTTGTATATTCCCGAAAGAAGTTGTTTATATACTTTCTTATAAAAAATTACCTAACTATATAATATATATATAATATTATATATATTATATATATATAAGTATTATATTAAGTATATATATTTATATTAGATAAATGCATTTATATTTAGCTAATATATATATATATAAACGAAAACGTACTTTAATAATTTAATACGCACGTTATTTATTTTTATGAAAGATTTAATTTCCTTTCCTTGTGAATAAAATAATTAATAGTTTTATCATGTATTACTTCGTTTTTGTTAACAACAATCCTCATTAAGATAGACACAAACTACTACGGATAATTTTGTCTCTCTATTCAAGCTGGTGTGTGCCTGCGACACTTGGTCCTTTCTGTTTGATTATTTGACCTCTTTACGCTATTCCTCTATGCTTCATCTGCCAGTCTGATTGGCGTAACAGATATGTGCGGTAGCGCAGGTACATCAAAATGAGAGTAAAAAAAGATATGAGGCAATTTCAAAATATAAATAAGATTTCTATATTCTTCCCTTCAACTAACGATAACAGTGAGACGCTTGTTTTATCAAATCTATTTTTCAAACGAATATTTACAATGAGGGAAAACATCAACAACTCTGTCTAATACCTAAACTACTACTACTCACTAACGCTGTCGAGGCATTAAAAAACAAAAAGAAAAGTGAATAAATTCTTCTCAACATCTTCTGAAAACTTCAATATTTTGTTAAGACACAACTTCTACTAAAAGCTTTATTGTAACTTATTAAAAACAAACAAACAAAACATAAACTTAGGACCTCCTTTTTCATAAGAGTTGATAAACAAATCACAATAAAGTAAAAAAACAAAAAACAAAAGGATGTTTGATCTACTTAAGAAAACACACCAAGTTTATCCAAATATCTTTGGGCCCAGTGCAATTGTTTTGGTTTCTTTCCTCTCAAGCAAACGACATTCTGTACAACACCAATAATTTTACCGACCTTAATTAAAGATAGTTAGCTGTAACAAAGCAGTTGAAGAACCTACAAAACAACAACACCCACCGGTAAGATATACAAATTATACTTCGATAGAAACACAAAAACATTGAAACCTTGTAATCAGAGTAGATAAAATATCCTTTCCAATCCTTTTGGTTCCATTTTTAGTTGGAATTTCGAATAAGAAATAATTGATAATACTCGCACTTTTAATTATTTGTCTTGGCTTTCTATTCTTATCCTCATCCCCTCTACTCTTTCTATCTCGTCATTCTTATTCTCTCTTTCTTCTACAAACAAAGATTACCATAAAACTGGCGAATTTCTTTGATTCAATTATAAACTCACTAGATTCATCTTAGTGTACCTTCTTACTTAATTACCTCTACAGTTTTATTCTTCACAATCATCTTTTCTTTATTCTACTCTTTGTCATCTATTTCTATTCTTCTCATTCTCATTTCGTTCTCTCTCTCTCTCCTACCTCTTCAATCTTCTGACTTCTACTCTCCTCTCTCTCTCCTCTCTACTCTCTCTCTCTCTCTCTCTCTTCTCTCTCTATATCAGTCAAAAACTATAATTTCACTTAACTCATTTTAATGCTCCTGCTCTCACATCTCTCTACCATCTTCTTCGTCTCTGACAATCTCTCTCCTCTCTCTCTTTCTACCTCTCTCTCTCTCTCTCTCTCTCTTCTCTTAACTCTCTCTCTCCTCTCTCTCTCTCTTTCTCTCTCTTCTACTCAACTCTCTTGCTCGCTCTTCATATCTCATCTTTCTTGTTCATCTTCCTTTTCTCCTTCCTCTCTACTCTCTTCTCTCTATCTTTATCTCGTCTCTTCTTCTCTCCTCGTGCGATGGTCGTGCGTGCGTTTCTCTCTCTCTCTCTACTCTACTCTCTATTCTCTCTTCTCCTCCCTTCTTCTATTCTCTTCTCTCTCTTCATCTCTTCTTACATTTCTCCTTATTCATCTCTTCTCCTCTCTTCTCTTCTCTCTCTCTCTATCATACTCATCTTAGCTTGATATTATATCTACATTCTCTAAGGTGGGAGTCAATTGTATATAATTGAATTTAATGCCTGAGGTTAAATCGCATGTAGAGTTAATTTATTGCTGTGTTTTATATTATTACATAAAAACTTTATAATAAATCATAATAATAATTATAAGTAGTCCAAGACATATATATCATATACTTCCTCTTTAAAATGCTTAAATCCCCTTCTCAGAGACTTAACAACTGGGTGGTTGCGGAATTACTCTTTGCTCTCACTATGCAATCGTCCAAAACCAATATAAGCTCCGGTGCTCGCTAATATAACTTTCAACTAGCTCATTACCGCCACAAGTTGATCACAGCCGAGTGTTTTTTAAATCTTTGCTCCCCCATTTCAGATTAAAACTCAGGACTTGCTACCGGTGGAATTGGAATACACTCCAGTACGCTTCCTCTTTTTCTCAATTAAATCACAGCTGACTTTGTAGCGGGCAAGTTTGTTTAACTTTCTCGCACTCGAGAGTAATCGCGATAAACCTCCATTACGTCACGAGTAGTGGATATACACCATGATATAAATGTA
Organism: Trachelipus rathkii; assembly: GCA_015478945.1. Lineage (NCBI taxonomy): Eukaryota > Metazoa > Arthropoda > Malacostraca > Isopoda > Trachelipodidae > Trachelipus > Trachelipus rathkii. The sequence continues at coordinate 44,299 of JABUQX010020802.1, forward strand.
ATCTATTCGATAATACTAAATTTATCATACTCTGACTAATAGGTGAGGTAACTATATATACTAATAACCTATTTTTTAATTATCTATTGATCTATTAATCTATATATATAACAGTCTAGAAAAAAAAATTTATGAATATTATATAATCTCGAGTTCTCTCATTAAAATATGTAATGAAAGTATATAATATATTTTATATAATAACTTATTATTGTATACCTACATATAGTACTCCTATATCATATCTCTACTACAATATAATTCACTCTATCTACTATTCACCTATTTATATAATATTTACTCTATTTTTATTATTATACATACAAACACATTTTAACTTTGTTAATATATATCAGTGAAGTTCCCTATAATTTTAAGCTAATATAATATATAATACTATTATATTTATCACCGTCCTTACTCTCTCCCCAAGATTAGGCGGTAAGGAAGTCCAAGTTTCACGGATGGTCAGTGGAACAGAAAAATTAGTAGAACATTACGAAGCAACAAAAGAAATATGAAAATTTTTACCGCATCCTTTATACCCCTTAAGTGAGTAAGTGTCGCAATTCAGAAAAAAATCCATCTAGTTTCACGAAACCTCATACGGATCCTTACCCTGTTAGGAATCTCGACAAATTGTGGGGGTTAACTTCCCTGCTGGCCAGGCCCACAACCATTACCTCTCCAATTCACAAAACCCCCGTCCATCCCAAAATATATTTTCATAGCATCCTTCATCTATCGTGCCGAGCCTATGTTCGCCAACATAACTCACATTCCTCTCCTCATGCGCATTCCTTTACCGAAGACCTCTCAAATTCACATCTCTCGTGTCCCTCTCTCACGCCCTCTCGATCCGTTCCGGCAGTACATTCACCACTATATAAATCGACATATCTTAAATTCCCGACATATCATCTCACATGCTTTCATATTATTGACGCGAAACACATCTACAAAGTGTACTCTCTTTTATGTTTTCTTCTTCCTCATTTACTCCATTTCTTCACCAATCGCAATCTCCATAATGGTCTTTCATTCACTCATTTTAATTCATATTCTTCTCGCCCACATATACCACGCCTCCTAAGATTCGTCCAACTTGAACACACTTTGTACCTTACATCCTACACTCTTATCCAAAACCATAGTTTCTCCTCACTTATATACCATTAACCACAGGCTAACAACCATTACCCTATATCATGTCTCCAAAAACATTAGGCACACGTCTAAGACTTCAGTCCCGTTTACACTACTTTACATAGAATTTAATATGACACCAGCCACCTTTAATAACAAATCCTCACAACTATTTCCTTAAATACTATCACTCTGCCATAATCAGTTCCCTTTTCATCATAAACATATAATTCTAAATATTTAATAAACTCAAGAACACTTGCTCCATATTGCTCACCAGTCTACATAAGCTTCACACTAGGTTCTACCCTTGCCTCCCTACCATCTACAGTTACTTATCACCTTAACCCTTCCTTTTACCACTACCCTCTGTTTAAATACACTCTCAAACTCTTTAGCACGATTTCGCCACACCAAAACCCAAATCATCTTTTCAGGGCATTATAACAAGTAAGGCAAACTCTACCACTCTCTCCAATTTCATTCATTTGAAGAAAACATCCATCTCCACCTCCATTTATTTCATAACCCCATTCAAGGTAGTACATTATTGACTAACCAACTGGTGACATTTCACATCCTGCCTTACTCCGACTAAGTTAAAATATTTTAACACCATCCCTTTTTTTCACTCCATATTTATTTACTCTACACATCTGCCCAGTTCACTATCGTCATATCACAATCTTTCTAATTCCATACAGAAGCCTTACCAAACACAGATATATACCATAACACCTGCCACGAGATCTTCCGTATTAATCGCGTGAGGTCATACGCCTGTGTGTAATCCATAAACCCTAAGTAGCAAATTTATTTATTCATCTCTCTCTCATTTGCAATCATTTGTTGTGCAATGTAAAAATTTATACCACACATCACTCACTTCCTAATTTATATACACCTTGTTCTCATACAAATACACACTCATCCCTCCGTATCATCTCGGACGTCCTCTTTCACGAACCAAAATGCAAGCAATCTATCTTTAATCATTAACGAAGCGACTCCCAAGTATATTAACTCTGTTCAGTTTCTCTACAAGTTTCCATCTAATATCCCCCGGCTAAACCCTTTTATTTACTGCTCCTTCCTCCAACTCCTCGGACTTATTACCTCCCATTTAAATACGCTTTGTTACACATAACGTCCAAGGAGTTATTATTCAATCGCCATTCGCCTCCGATTCTGATCATTATACCAGTATTATCTCTATCTATTCCTGCAAATTCTCAATGCTCTGTTTACCCATTTACTTATTTCTCACTCCTACACTATCGATATTCCACGAGGTCAATTACCCACTTACTAATTACCTCATCCCCAAAATACATATTTGTTCTTACATATGTTGAGAACCAAGCAAAACATTCACTAAACCGCGAAAGAGGACCCCAATGTTATGCAGACTTTCCAAGTGTTCCCTTCATACTCCTCTTCTCTTCACATCCATTTATCGTCTAGCGAAATCACCATACTATTCAATAATGTAAGAAGATTCCCTTATTCTCATTCTTAACCCTTGTTAAGTACCTCCATTTCATTTAATTTTCACATCATATTTACCTCACTTTTTCTCCCTTATCATATACACACTCTAACGGTTCTCCTTTTTTCCGATCCTTAATTAAGTGAAGATTCTAACAACCTTTCTTGAAACCCATCACAATCGGTTCTTTAGCCACATATCCAACACGCCTCTTTTTTATAAATTTTAAGTCGTTCTGAGGCATCACCTCTCTCCATCCCACGACACGTTACATACTACTTCCTACTTAAAACATCCACATACTTTCTCTTCCACTGCTAACAAAGGCTTTCCTTCATTTACGTCCAGAATTATTCAGTTTTCAACTTGTCTTCACATTCAACTGATTTCTTTTGCAATATAATGGCTTGACAATACTATTTCCTCTTATACTTGTATCAATACTTCCACTCTTAATTCTTCCTGTCTTCCTTCCTTATATTCACCTTTTCCATCAAGTCTCCACTAAACTTTCATACTTACATAAAAACAACAATAGATGATCCGATAACTATACCATTTATGACCTTACCCGATTAATTTATTATAACTATACTAAATATATATAATATCATACATATATTAATATAATACTAATATATATATACTATATATTATAATATATTATTTAGTACTATACTAATTTATATATCTAATATTATACATAATTTAACCTATTATACTATTCATTCTACCCAAATTCTAATACATATCGTTTATAACATGTACTATATACTTATATTATATTTTATATAAACACAATGCACAACATATCCCTCGGTACAGTCAACACGTGATATACTGGCTCTTGATACTAACTACCTTATCATTTACACGCATCTTTTGAATCGAGCTCACGACCTATGACCTTCTTCCATCCCTCACTACCCTATTTCAGCCAGTTTGCCCATAACGAGTTGCAAATGGTTTTTTGCGACTAAACACTTTGACAATACTGTACTGCAACCTCATGAACTCAGTGTTCAAATATTAGAATAGGCGTTCCTATAACAACGTCATATAGATGGACCGAATATTCTGCTCATTTTCGAATCCAGAAAAAATTTCAGTAGGACCAAGATACTTGAAATAAAAATATAAATCCGACAACAGACTCTTTACAAACACATCCATAATATATATTTACTCAATATAGTAAATATAACATTAATTATAATAT
>JABUQX010020803.1:0-34519 GCA_015478945.1 Trachelipus rathkii
TCATAAGTCAAGGGTCTAGGATTCGATTCCTTGTTCGGATCTTGGGTAGTGATTACCTAGAGAAGTTTATCCTCCCTATTCATTTCCATGCACCTTTCTTTCGAAACTTCATCATTGGCTCTTAGTACATTCAACCATACCTCATTTTTTACCTCACTTTTACCTCGTCATTCCACCATACACTTTTGATATTCTTACTTTCTGCCTTATCACACTCACACACTTGTTGATAAAATTCCGTGATACGTAGCATCATTAACTCACCTGAAGAAAAGGGCTGAAGTTTGGTAGGTGATGAACGCTTCCACAAGATCGAAGATTAAAAATAATAAAACTAGTATCGAAATATAATTTTTCTTCTCGTTTCATTTTATACGTGAGAATACTACTAATTATTACTACTAATTACTACTAATAATATTAGAATTACTACTACGAATATTAGATAAAGAAAGACAAGTAAATGAAAGGTAACGACCGCCTTTTAAATTTTAAACGTTAGAGTAATTAGTTAGCTTTAAAGAAGATATAAAAAAAATTAAAATACTAATATTAAAATTAAACTAAAACGTCACTGATCACTTGTCATAATAAAAACTGTAGATCCTTCTTCAAAGATGACGTCACTCCCTTTCCTGTAATTATAAAAACACATTGGGTAGTTTTAGTGGATTTTTTAATCACTTCTCTTGTGTTGTTCAGATTTTCTCAGTATCATCATGTTACCATTCACCTCACTTCTCTACAAGTATGCTCACATACTTTGCCTTATAACCCAGTTCTCCTAACCTCATTATTATTATTATTATTATTATTATTATTATTATTATTATTATTATTATTATTATTATTATTATTATTATTATTATTGTTATTATTATCATTATTATTATTATTATTGTTATTATTATTATTATTATTTTTATCTTTATCTTATTATAATAGGTTTAGAGAAGAAGAGAGAGATAGAAAATTGGCTATTAAAAAAGCGAAGCAAGATTCTATTAGACAGAGAATAGAGGAAGAGGAAAAAGTAAGTCTTTATTATTTAATTATTTATTTATTTGTTTATTTATTTATTTGTTTATTTATTTATTTATTTATTTATTTATTTATTTTAGTTATTTATTATTTATTTATATACTTGTTAGGGATGAAGCACTATGGAGGAAAATTCAAACTTGTTTTATTTACTCTTAGTTCAGAGTTACTGTTAAAAAATTTTTTTTAAAGATTTAAAAATGTTAAAAATATTTTTAAGCCATTTTATTTTATGGGGATAATATATTGGAAGGATTTTTTTAAATAACTTAAAAAGGAAAGAACTGTGTACCTATTCTGTATTTAATTAGTGCTTGAGGCAATATGTTTAATGGGTCTCTTTAAATACATTGGTTCTTAACCAAATGGGTCGCGACCCCTAAATTGGGTTACCGTTACTCTGTAATATTGAATAACTATTGCACTTATATTCAAAATTGACCCATGGGTTGCTAAGTTAATCATCATCTTGCTGATTTAGGATTAAAAAAAAAAGGGTTAATAACCTCTGAGGCTTTAATGGATTGTAAATAAATATATTTATATACTAAAATTATTTTTTGCATCCAAATAGTTGAGAAAAGCTGAAGAGGAGAGACTGAGGCTGGAAAAGGAAGCTGAAGAAGCTCAGTTGAAAGCCAAGATGGAAGCGGAAAAGAAGGAGCGGGAAGCTGTAAAAAAAGCTTTAAAAAAAGAAAGAAAAGTAAGTATGCATAGGTATGCAATCACTCAGTTTGTTTATTTATATATATATATATATATAATATAAGACAGATAATATAAAAAGATATATATATATATATATATATATATATATATATATATATATATATATATATATATATATATATATATTATATAAATATTTACTATAAATTAATATTAAGTTAGTGTCCTTCTCTGTGATTGAACCACTGCATGTTGCGCGTGTGAGGACAATATACCCGAAGCTTTACGCCTGAGCTTTTTGTTGGGGGATAGTCTCAGGCATTAAGCACCGGGTATATTGTTCAAGCGCAACATGCGGTTCAATCCCCAGAGGAAGTAAATTCTTTACTTCCCCATTAAATGTTCTTTCTTTATTTACATCTTATATAATTGCGATTAATATGCAACATTTAACATCACATATATATATATATATATATATATATATATATATATATATATATATATATATATATATATATATATATATATATATATATATATATATATATATATATATATATATATATATATATATATATATATTTTTTTTTTTTTTTAAAGTGTAGAGGTTTGAGAGGATTGGTAGAGAGATTTGGCAGGGTGTGTAAAAGGAGGGGCTTGAAAGTAAACGTGATAAGAGTAAGGTTATGGTTGTGAGTGAGGACACTCCTCAGTGTAAAGTTATGCAGATGCTGAGCAGCTAGAACAAGTGTCTGAGGTTTAAATATTTAGGGTATATGTTGGATGAGAAGGGAACGGACGATGCAGAGTAGTAGGAAAGTTGTGAATGGCAGGAAGGTGGCTGGTGCAATTAAATTGTTAGTGGATGTAAAGGGACTAAGTCTTGAGTGCGCTAGAGTCTTACATGCGGGCATGTTGTTACCTGTGTTATTGTATGGTAGTGAGACTATGGTCTGGAATAAGAAGTTAGATTCGTTCACCGTGTTCAGATGGACAATCTAGGGGCATGCTAGGTGTGAAAGAATTAAAAAGTGAGGAATGAACATATTAGAGAGTGGTGTGGTGCGAAAGGCAAATGAGAGAATAAATGAAAGTATGTTGAAGTGGTGTGGCGGATGAATGAAAGTCGGTTGTTTACGGATGCATAGTGGAGAGTGTGTTAAACCGACCGGCCGGGAGACCGAAAAAGCGGATTGAGTCGGTGAACGAATGCCTGAAGGAGAGGAGTTTGGCAGAGGAGAGAATAAAGGTGTATAATAGGGAGAGAATGGCGGGTTTGTATGGGGCATGGTTGTACCACTCTGGGTTAGGGATGAACTTACATTGACGATTTACCATAGCAGGGTCCGTCAAAAACTTACGATGTTTAGGGTGATTTTCTGTTCAGACGAGCTCACTAATTTATGCGCCAGAGGGGGCGGTAAGGTTGGCTTTCTTTTACTCCCCTACTGCTTTTCTTTTCCGATGCTTGTACAGCACCTTACCCCAATCTTGGGCAAAGAGGAAGGTGAAGAAAGAAAGAAAGAAAGAATATAGTTTTTTTTTCTTTATTTCTTTCTTTCTTTATCTACCTCTTTTCCCCAAGACTGGGGGTAAGGTACGTCGTTCACCGGACCAGAAAAGTAGAATAATATGACAAAAGTCGAAAGGCAAGCCCAGCCTTACCGGCCCCTTTATACCTACTAGTGAGAACTCGTCACAGACAGAAAATCCACTCCCTAGAGTTTTACGGACCGCGACGGACCACTGGCGGTAAATCTGTCAATGTGGCGGTTCATCCTTGACCCAGGTATTCGCTAAATCCATACTCCCTAAACAAACCCGCCATTCACTCCTATTATGCACTTTTATTCTCGCCTCTGCCAAACTCACATTTCTCTCCTTCAGACATTCGTTCACTGACTCAATCCACTTTTTCTTTGGTCTCCCAGCCGGTCGGTTCCCAACACACTCGCCACTATACATCCGCTTAACCAACCGACTATCATTCATCCTTTCCACATGACCAAGCCATCTCAACATACTTTCATTTATTCTCTCATTTACCCCTTTCTTCACACCACACAACTCTCTAATACGTTCATTCCTCATTTTATCTATTTTTCTCACCTAGCATGTCCCTAAGATTGTCCATCTGAACACATTGAACTTTAGATCTATACTTCTTATTCCAGATCATAGTCTCACTACTATACAATAACAGGTAACAACATACCATCATGCAAGACACTAGCGCACTCAAGACTTAGTCCATTTACATTCACCAACGATTTAATTGCACCAGCCACCTTCCTGCCATTCACAACTTTCCTACTACTGCATCATCTGTTCCTTTCTCATCCAACATATATCCTAAATATTTAAATTCGACACTTGTTCCAGCTGCTCACCATCTAACATAAGTTCACACTGAGGACTGTCCTCATTCACAACCATAACCTTACTCTTATCTACGTTTACTTTCAAACCCCTCCTTTTACACACCTTGCCAAATCTCTCTACCAATCTTCTCAAACTCTCTTCAGATTCACTACACGAAACCAAATCATCCGCATATAATAGGTGGGCACCCTCCACTCACCTCCATTCTCCATCATTCTAGCAGAATTTCCTGCCATTATTATTACTATTATTATTATTATTATTATTATTATTATTATTATTATTATTATTATTATTATTATTATTATTATTATTATTATTATTATTATTATTATCTCTATCTCCTATCCCCAGATTGGAGGTGAGGTGCGTAGCATACACCGGAACAGAAAAGTAGTAGAAGAGCATAACACAAGTCGAAATAGAAGCCCCCTTTACCGTCCCCTATATACCCTTAATTGAGAACGCGTCGCAGTCAGAAAAATCCACCTTAGAGGTTTCACGATACAGCGACGGACCCTCACTGTGACATCTCGTCAATGTGTGGTTCATCCCTGGGCAAAACCACAATCAAACCATTCAAAAAACTCCTTTTATGCACCTTTTTTCTCGCCTCTGCCAAACTCACATTCCTTTCCTGACTTAATCCACTTTGTCTTCGGACTCGCAGCCGGTCGATTTCCAGCACACTGGCCACTATGCATCCGTTTAACCAACCGACTATCATCCATCCTACCATATGACCAAATCAACTCAATGTACTCTCGCTTATTCTCTCATTTACGTCTTTCTTCACACCACACAGTCCCTAATGCTTTCATTCCTCATTTTATCCTACTTCACTCTGCATCATCCGTACCCTTTTCATCCAACATATATCCTAAATATTTAAACTCAGACAGTTCCTGTTGCCATCATGCACTCACACTGAGGGATAACCCTACCCCAACAACAGTCCATAACTCCCACTAGCCCATGCTTCTAAGACTTTCAAACAACTCCTTTTACACACCCTGCTAAATCCCTCTACCAATCCTCTCAAACTCTCTTCAGGTTCGCCACAGAAAACCAAACCATCAGCATTTACATCAACCACTCTAATGGTGGATGAATAATAATAATAATAATAATAATAATAATAATAATAATAATAATAATAATAATAATAATAATAATAATAATAATGCCTGGCATTTACTTATATCTACAGGAAAATTAATCACATGTTTGGTGTCCATTGTATGAATCGTATGGGTACATGGAATGTCAGAGGAATAAATGTTGAGGAGAAGAGAAGAGAGGTGATGGATGTATTTAGAAAGGGCAAATTTGATTTGCTCGCTGTGACTGAAACAAAAGATGAAAGGAAACGGTAATTAGAGTGATGGAAAATGTGTGTATGGTGTGGAAGAGAATGAGAGAGAGGGAGAGAAGGAGTTGCACTTTTGATGAGTGACCTGTGGCACAAGCCATGGTAGACTTTAAAAAGTGTGTGAGTCCTAGAATTCCAATGACTAGAATTCTAAGTTTGAAAAGGTCAAGGTGTGTGTGGTTGTGACGTATGGTCCATCTGAGGGAAACGTTGAAGAGAGTACGATTTTTTGGGGATAATTTGAATGATGTTCTGAATGGGGTGAGTAGGAGTTTCAGATTGATAGTGTTGGGGGACCTGAAATGGTTGGATAGGTGATCAAAAAGGGATGGTATATAACAGGTGGTTTTGGGGTGGGGAGAGAAAAGAAAATGAGAAGGTGATTGATTTCTGTGAAGAGAGTGATGTATGTGTAAGTAATATTTTCTTTAAAACACAAGAGTATCCATAAGTATACTAGAGTTATAGGTAGAGAATGGTATCGAAGTGAAAGTACATTGATTTTGTGTTGGTGAAGGAGATGTTAAGTATGTGTTGATGTTAAATCAGTGAGGGGTTTAGGGAATGGGATTATCGGATCATTATGTTGTTCTATAAAAAATAAGTTAGTGGGGTTTGGATGGAGAGTGAAGGTGATACGAAAGGAAGTAGGTAAAATTAAGAGTGAGAAGAAGTGAGAAGAAGTGAGTATATGTAAGAGCGCTCGCCAGTAAATCGGTTGAATGTGAACAAGTTGATACTGAACAAATCTGGGGCAAATGAAGGAAGCAATTATTAGTAGTGCAAAGGAAGTGTGTGGATGTGCTAAAGTAGGAAGTAAGAATGTTAACAGCGAATGGTGGAATGAAGAGGTGATGAAAGCGGTTAAAGGTAAAAAAGAAGCGTGGTTGAATGTACTAAAAGCAAATGATGAAGTTTCAAAAGAAAGATGCTTGGAATTATATAAGGAGGAAAAAAGAAATACTAAAAGGTAGGAGAAAACAAGAGGTAAATGAACAGTTTGGAAGGAGGATGAATGAGGACATACAGGGAAATAGGAAGTAGGTTAAGGTTAAGAAATGGTTAAGAATGAGAATAAGGGGAATCTGTTTAGAAAAATGAATAGGAACTGTTCTTTTGTAACTGATGAAATGGATGTGAGGGGGAGTGTGGAAAGAACACTTCGAAAATCTGCACAATATTAACAGTAATGATGAGGTGTTAGTGAATGTGTGTGGTTTTGATGGTGCAAGAAGGAATAGGTATTTTGGGGATGAGGTTATTAGTAAGGAGGAGGTAATGGGTAGAGTGAGAAAGTTGAAGAATGTAAATCTGCAGGTATAGATGAAATTACTAGTGAAATGATCAAGAACGAGGCGAGATGGTGAGATTGGATTATGAAGTTGTGTAATAAAGCGTGTTTGCGGAGGGTATAGTTCAAGGGATTGAGGAAAGGGTAATAAGTACCCCTTGTAGCGCGGCAAGGAGAAGGGAACAGAAATTATAGGGGAATAAGTTTATTGAGGTTGTAGGGAAGGTATATGCTGGTATTTTGGTCGAGAGTGCGTCGAGTGTGAGGGATCGATTGGTGAAGAACAAGGTGCGTTTAGAGTGGTAGAGGATGTGTGGATCAAATCTTTACATTGAAACAAATGATTGATAAAATGAGGGAGAAGAAGAAAAAATTGTATTTAGGTTTTATGGATTTGCAATAAGCGTATGATAGGGTTAATAGGGAAGCTCTATGGTAGGTGTTACTGATATATGGTGTTGGTGGTTGGCTTCTGAATGGAATCAAAAGTATGTATGACGATAGTGAGGCGTGTGTAAGAATAAATGGTGTCAATGGTGATTGGTTTAGGATTAAGCGGAGCGAGACAGGGAAGAAAAGGCGTCTCCTTGGTTATCGAATGTGTATATGGATGGGGGTATGAACGAGGTGTGGGATGGCAGGAAATGGTGTTAGAATGATGGAGAATGGAGATGAGTGGAGGATGCCCTACCTATTATATGCGGATGATTTGGTTCTGTGTGGCGAATCTGAAGAGAGTTTGAGAGGATTGGTAGAGAGATTTGGCAGGGTGTGTAAAAGGAGGGGTTTGAAAGTAAACGTAGATAAGAGTAAGGTTATGGTTGTGAGTGAGGATAGTCCTCAGTTTATGTTACATGATGAGCAGCTGGAGCAAGTGTCTGAGTTTAAATATTAGGGTATGTGTTGGATGAGAAGGGAACGGATGATGTAGAGTGTAGTAGGAAAGTTGTGAATGGCAGGAAGGTGGCTGGTGCAATTAAATCGTTGGTGAATGTAAAGGGACTAAGTCTTGAGTGCGCTAGAGTCTTACATGAGGGTATGTTGTTACCTGTGTTATTGTATAGTAGTGAGACTATGGTCTGGAATAAGAAGCATAGATCTAAAGTTCAATGTGTTCAGATGGACAATCTTAGGGGCATGCTAGGTGTGAAAGAATTGATAAAGTGAGGAATGAAGTAAAGAGAGTGTAGAAGAAAAGGGGTAAATGAGAGAATAAATGAAAGTATGTTGAGATGTTTGGTCATGTGGAAGGATGAATGAAAGTCGGTTGGTTAAGCGGATGTATAGTGGAGAGTGTGTTGGGAACCGACCGGCTGGGAGACCGAAGAGAAAGTGGATTGAGTCGGTGAACGAATGTCTGAAGGAGAGAAATGTGAGTTTGCAGAGGCGAGAATAAAAGGTGCATGATAGGAGAGAATGGCGGGGTTTTGTATGGGGGCATGGTTGTGGCCCACCTGGGCCAGGGGATGAACCCTTACATTGACGATTTACCATAGTGAGGGTCCGTCGCGGTCCTATGATGCTCTAGGGTGGATTTTCTGTCTGTGACGAGCTCTCACTAATTAATGGTACAGAGGGGGCGGTAAGGCTGGGCTTTCTTTTCGACGTTTGTCATGTTCTCCTACTGCTTTTCTTTTCCGATGCTTGTACAGCACCTTACCCCCAATCTTGGGGCAAAGAGGAAGGTGAAGAAAGAAAGAAAGAAATAATAATAATTATAATAATAATAATAATAATAATAATAATAATTTGTTTTTTCTCAGACATTAAGGGTTCTATGTAAAGATCATAATTACTACACGGAAGATGACTCTGAAAGAGTTCAGCTCATGACAGATGTTGAGTACTTATGTGAGGCGTTGCAGAGTGCTGAACTTCGTGATCTTAATGAGCAATTGAGTCAGAATGGAAAAGACTTTGACGAAGGGAAGAATCTTCTATTAAAACATGTCGCTACTGTAAAAGCCAAAGTTCAACAGGAGAGAGACGAGACAGGCAAAAGTTCAAAGTCGGCTGTTGGTGGTGGACGTGATTTAAATGCATCCAAGAATTGGTCAGCCGTTGATATTCAACTTCTTATCAAAGCAGTTAATTTGTTTCCTGCTGGAACTTCGAAAAGGTTAGTAGTAGTTATAGATATGTCATAGTAATTATGGATTATTAATAGCATTTGTGATTAATGAGATCGTTGAAGAAAAAAGGATGAAGGGAAGGATATAAAAGTATAAACGGGAATTTTGTCATGCTTTTATTAATTTCTTTTGAAGTTCTTATAAAAATATAAATTGCTAACTTTGTTCATCTTTATTTTTTTTATCTTCTGTTATTCCTTATTTAATTAACTATCTCAGCTGATCCAGCCTTTCATTTTCAATTGAATTGGATATTTTCATAGCATTTTAATAGTCCCATTTTTCGAATTCACTCTGGTTTCTCAATAATGATGCGTAACCCTCGCGAGTAGGGGTGGGCAAATTATACGTCCGAGTACGCGTGGGCTATTTTTTTCCCACATTTTTTTTTTTTTTTTTTTTGTCACTTTTTAGGTACGGATTATATAATTCAGTTCTTTTAGAGTTGTTCTTTAGAGTTTTGTTAATTTTTTTTTGGTTATTATTTATAAATATTTTTTGAAAATTGGGCAGTTGTAGCAAAAAATTGAAAAAATTGTAAAAAAAAAAAAATATACATCGCAATTTGTTTAAATTTGGCAGGTATATTCCTAGATCGTACTAAACCAATTTTTTATATCTATATAACCAAAATTTTGGTATAGTTCCATCGCTTATATATATAAATAATTTTATTTTTTCAGGTGGGACGTTGTTGCAGAGTACTTAAACCAGCATTCAACAGTGAACCAAAACCGGGTGGCAAAAGAAGTGTTGAATAAAGCGAAAGAGTTGCAGAACTCCGATCATCAGATGAAAGAAGCGGCGAAGAAGAATGCTTTTCAAGCCATGGAGAAAAGCTCTTCAGCGAATTCTGCAGTTAACGAATCAAAACCTTCATTACGTCTCGAAAGTAAGACTTTAAAAATAAGTTCGTTATTCACCTTTAAGAAAAATGTTTTTGTTGTTGTTTTTATTATTTTGTTATTGTTAGGCCCTCTTGCGCTTATATCCACATTCTTTTTACACTGGAGTAGAGTCTCCGTTATCACGCACAGACCATAAAGCTACTAATATTACAAACAACACTTTTTTTCATATATCCCTGTGTGTGTGTGCGGGAAAAAGAATTCCCACAGTGTACGTTCTGCGTGTCTTAGGATGCGAGTAAAAGGACAGTGGTAGCTGGGTTGGCAACCCACTACCACTTATCTCCATGCATCTCTCGGACTTGGTCGGAACCACCGTAAACGACCTTCTATCCTTTCGGCGAAATTTTTGTGAATCATCTGAGTACATGAAATGTTTAGAGAACTAAATGGCGAGGAGAGAAGTGATGGATGTATTTGGAAAGGGTAAATTTGATTTTCATGCTGTGACCGAAACAAAGATGAAAAGTAGCTGTGAAGACTTGTGGTGTGGAGTGATGAAGAATGAGGGGGGAGGGGGGAGGAGTTCCGATTCTGACGAGTGACTTGTGGCACAGAAATATGATGAATTTTGTTTGTGTGAGTGATAGAATACTAGTGGTTAAATATAAGTTTAGGAAAGGTCAAGGATGTGGTTGTAACATGGGGTCCACTTGAGGGTGATGTTGAGGAGAGTGTGACTCAGATTGATTGTGTTGGGCGACTTGAATGATAGTAATAAGTGAACGATAAAGGGATAGTTTAACAGATGCCCTCTTGGGATTGCGGAAGGAAATGAGAATGGTAGGTGGGTGATTGATTTCTGTGAAGAAAGAGGTGTGTTTATTAGTAATACATTCTTCGAGCACTAAGGTATGCAGAGGTACGCGAGAGTTGGTGTTGGTAAAGAGGTATCGAAGTGAAAAGCATGATTGATTTTGTGTTGGTGAAGATGTTAAAGTATGTGATGGACGTTAAATCAGTGAGGTGGTTGGGAATGGTAATATCAGATCATTATATTGTTTTAGTAAAATTAAATTAGTGGGGTTGTGAGTGGAGAGGAAAGAGATAAGGAAGGTAGTGGAAGAATGAGTGAGAAGTTAAGTGTGCAAGGTTATAAGAAAAAGTATGTGAGAGCACTTGCAAAAATATCTGTTGAATGTGAACAAGGTGAAAGAACAAATATGGACCAAATGAAGGAAGAGTTTGTTGGTAAGGCAAGAGAAGTATGCGGATGTGCTAAAGTAGGAAGTAAGAATGTCTTGAGTGAGTGGTGGAATGAAGGGGTGATGGAAGCGGTTAAAAGTTAAAAAGAGGCGTGGTTGAATGTGTAAAAATCCAATGACGGGGTTAAGAAAGAAAGGTGTATGGATATATATAAGGAGGAAAAAAGTAAAAGTTGCATATATAGGAGGGGAAAAAAAGGAGGTAAATGAACAGTTTGGAAGGAGGATGAATCCGGACTTAGAAGGGAATAGGAAGATCTTCTGGATGGAAGTGCGAAATGTTAAGAAAGAGTCAGTGTACAGGACCCACCACGGCTCACAAAGCGGAAAGAGAGTTAGGGGAATCTTCATAGAATAATGAATAGGGACGGTACTTTCGTGACTCATGAAATGGATGTTGTACTACATATATTCTTTTAAATTATTTATTCCAATGTTTTGCATATTTTCAACAACCTGCGGAGCCGGTAAATTATTTTCCGGCTCCGGCTCCGACACCTACTCTAGCTTCTCCGAACCCCTTTATTTTATATTATTAAAAATTTCCACTCCGGCTCCACCCTCCAAAAAAAAAAGTAAATCTGCTTTGCAGTTCTCTTCGCCATACAAAAGATAGGTAAACGAGAGCCAGACGAGTGATAAAAAAAATAATCCTCTCTCCGCCTCTCAAAAGAGCTTATTTTAAAATATGCTTCGAGGTAATAAAAATTATTATCTCTCTTACTTCAAATCAGTTTGTCATGAAAGCATTTCAACCGTAGATTCTTCTTCAAATTAATTATGTACAAAAAACTTCAGGAACTTTGAATTAAACTGGTAGTGCAACCAAAATAATAGTGAAAATCATTCGTCTAAAGAGTTATAACCAATTTAGCCTTCTAAACTGGGAACGTCATTTCCTTCTCAGTCGAAGTGGCTAACCGTGACGATCTTTAAAAATGAAATCGAAACTGAATGCCCTACTTTCCTCCTTTACTCACATAAAATGTTGCAAGATTCAAACTTTCCATAATCTGATTGGTTATGAAGCGTGTTTTTATTGTAATTTCTCTTCTAGTTTGCTTATGAAATTTTATTTTAGGTTAATGCTTCTTTTTCTCTATAGAAAAATGAACTATCTAAAAAGACAACAGCAAAGGGAAAATAAAATATTGCAGTGTAATAAAATTGATACGTTATATACTTATTTTTTTCATTATTATTACTGCTTTTATGACGGTAGACACTATTTGCAGGTCCTCAAGAGATGCTTGGTGTAAATCTTACTTCTTGGAGTGCCGATGAACAAAGGCTCTTAGAACAAGCACTTAAAACTTACCCAGCCTCTACAGGTGATCGTTGGGATAGGATTGCTGATTGTGTTCCTAATCGATCTAAAAAAGACTGCATGAAGCGTTATAAGGTAGGTTGTTTGATTGTAATTATTCAAATTTTGTCCATATGCAATGCAAAGTACTTGTATGTATGCAAAGGTCTGTACTAAAGTATTTTGATATGCATGATCAAAAAGGTTACTCTGTTTGTTTGAAAGGTATAGATTATGATTACTTAAAGCCCATTCACACGACGCTAGAATTGTCTGCAAACTGTTTCTTTAGTAAACACCTTCCTGAATGAGAACGGGGGGAGTCAAAAAAATTCCCCCAAAAATGGGAGTCGTTTTTGATGAAACGCTTAACTCTTTGGTTGAAAATTGTTTTTTTTTTCTTTACAAAACTCCCTTTCTGGGAAGGGCTTGAAACTGTCTATTTTAAGGCCTCTCAGAGGTGTTATTAATTTTGTGGAAACAGTTTTGACTTTAAAAAAATATTTCAAACTAACACTATTTATATATATTTATATTTATTAAATCACCCTTTAAATAACGGTTTTATAATAGTTGGAAATTTATCATATGAACGGCCTTACATTTTTGTACGAACTAAATTCACAAACATTGAGAAGGAACAGAATACACACACTTTTTTTTAAATAATTTTTTCATATTCTGTGATAAAAAATGATAGCAGGCCTAACTAAATACACTAAACTTATTAAACCCTTACCATATGAACTTAGATGTCGTCCGTATCAATATCGGTGAAAATATAATGGAGTAGTATACAAGTACATAAAATAAACAATACTTTGAACGATAGATACAAACGTACCTAGTTATTCTACCAAAAAAAAAACTATATTCAAATGTTAACAATTTATAAACAAAAAACAAAGTAAATACTATGTATAGTTCAGGATCGTCAACTACTACATAGTATACATAAGTACCCTACGAATATAGTAGTACTTACAACAGTATCCTTCTTTACTTTAATACAACATGAATTACTACACTTACAATAAATACACAACTTATCCAATACTTGTTATTTGTCCACCTAGTTTTGTTCCACCGTTATCTTACATCGATCCCAATCTTCTCTCTTGTTACAATATTAGACACTCTTAATATAATCTATCCATACAACATAAACTTTAATCCAGTACTTTACTCTAAAGGTTAACAACTGAAAAAAGGAGAAAAAACTATAAATAAATCATTACAACAAAATATCAAAAACTTAATGTAAACTCTACACTACTCTCTAATCTACAGCCTGACTTTGATCAGCCCACTAAAAAAGAAAACTTAAAACGTTCATTCTGCCAATCGATTCCACTTCTCACTTCACTTCTACAGTTCAGCATTCAACACTTGAAATAACAAAAATAATCATTCTGAAAAAGAGTATTGTTAGTGTTTGCTTAACAGATTATTAAGCGATTCGCTTCTTTATCGAGTTTAATAAATTCATTAGAAAAAGTTCTTTAATCTTTGAAATTTGAAAGTACTAATTACAATTAAGAGTTCAATTATAGTTTATAAATTTCACATGTTCTTAATGCTGATTTTTTTTGTTTTGTTTTAGGAATTAGTAGAGATGGTAAAAGCTAAAAAGGCAGCGCAGGCCGCTGCCTCATCCAAGAAGTGACTCAGATGAAACTTAGGAGTATTTTATTTTTCTCTTTATATGTAAATAAAATAACATTTATATTGAAATTTTGGTTTTTGTTTTCCCTTTTGAATGCCGTCACATCTTTAAAAATATTTTTTTTGTTTGCATTTTCAGAAATGAAAATTGCAGATATTTTTCATTGTAACTTTTTGACATCAGAAGAGCTCGAGTCGTGGTCGCGGATGCTGAATCCAGTTAAAGATCGATAAGATTGAAATTGGGTTTACCTTTTTATCAGAAACTAAAAACTAAGCAATATTCCTATTTTCTAAGCTTGTCTCAAATTAAAACGAGATATATATCCACTTCCGAAACATTTTCTTGCCTGTATTTTAATATATCGAGAAAAATTAAAAAAAAACAAAAAAAAATCTCGAGAGTCGCATTTTTTGTCTTGGGCATAAGATTTATGTACTTATCCGTTCCATTAAATTGGAAGTTAGGTTTGGCGGTTTGGAAAAATGCTAGTCTTCGACGAGCTGCAGTTGAAAGTAAGGTGAGTAACATCATGGGGGAATTTACCTTATGTTCATATAACTGAAAGTTGTTCGTTGTGAGTTACTTTGCAATTTACGGCAATTTTGAGACTTTGTCTTACTAATGCTTGGTTCAGACTAGGAATACTATGGTAAAAGTAAGTTTGTAAATGTTGACTGTCAAATGGGAAACTTGGAACAACTGAGCAGCTACTACCAAATTATATTATTTTGTTTCGTGTTAAAGTAGAAAGGGCTAAATCAAAGGACTTTAATAAATGAAAACCCTATTATCTTGGAAGAATCATCATCTGGTAAAACTGGAGGGGTGGTGGAGGAAAAAAGATTACTTTTTTAAACCAATTACGGCGGTCCCGAAAAGTTCTCTACCAATAAATCTTGCGTTCCCACCTGTAACAGCTGGCAAAAATAAAACTTTGAAACTCTATGAATTAACGATAAAGATGTTCTTGTTTAACATTCTAGTATAGTTTTCACACAAATGATTAACCAAGGTAAAAAAAAAAAATTTGGCTCATTGTTAATACTCTTTGCACGATTCTTTCAAATTTTAAAAAATTTAAAAAAAAAATATATCGATTGTTTAAGCATTAATACAAGGGAACATTTGTTCGTTTAATTTTTGTGCATCGAGTAATATCAATTTACTGCAATTTTAATTTTCTTCACCGACTTGATGGTAAATATCACCATAGACAAAATCTTCTATGAAACAAGTTTTTATTTATAAACATACCTTCATTCGTACAGTTTTATCGTAAATGCTAATAATTTACAAACAAATAAAAAAAAAAACAAATGTGAGCCACAAAAAAAAAGTTACGCGAGTTTTATTTAAAAAAATATATATATAAAGAATAATAAATATAAAAATATTCATATTAATATACAAGGATATGTACAGAAACACTGATAAATTAAATTTTTTATATAAAAAAAAAAAATTATACAATTCACTTAAACTAAAAATAATTAAATAACAAAAGGATAATTTACTACAAAAAAAAAATGGTAAAACTTAGTTGTCTTCTGTCTCCATGGTAACATCTTCAGCATCCATATTGTCATCATCATCGTCTTGGGTCGTTTTCTCAGGCGGTTTCTCATAAGCTTTTTCAAGAGCCGACACGACCACACCGTCCCAGACAGACATTTCGCTTGCAATGCCTGAAAATGAAAGGCAAAATATTAGTTACTCTTTTCTTTTATCATGGATGGCTCAATGGTATTGCGACTTAGAGTAGCGAGAAATGGGGAACGGGTCTCCATATCGTAGGATCATAGTAAAAACATTTTAACTTAAGAAATTCCCTTCCTTGAATAGGTTCAGCTGTGAACTTAGTTACTGTAATAATAATAATAATAATAATAATGTCTCCCAAACAGACTACGACACAAAACATCTCTTAATAGATTGCTATGATATTTTTTTTTAGTGTTTTTTTATGGTTAGTTCAGGGTGGTTGTTCACAACCCTTACCACGGTCAAGCCCCTATTCAAGGAGGGGGTGTTGCAATCAACAAAAATTCAACTAACATCTCAACTAACGCAAACTACGCAGAGATGCACAGACGCAGGCTTTAAAGTGAGAGATTAAATTCAACAGGAAACACAAGATGGAAGAGAATTCCACAGAGCAGAGGTGGCAGAAAAGAAGGAAGCACCGCAGCGAACTAGCCTGGAGTTACCAATATCTACAGAAAACTCGTGCGCAGACACAGCAACCCTTGTGTTACGAGGGCGTCGTAAAGTTGTTGGTACGCGAAGTAATAGGCCTCCTCGTAATAAGCACCTTGCCGCGCTGAGTATCCTATAGAAAAGGAATAAGGCAACCAAACATTACGTACCGCAAAGATAGAAAGGCGGTCCAAGTGAATTGGAAAGTAACAGAACGTTTTATAAGCCTTTGGCCTTTGACTCGACCTATCCTATCGCAAAAGCTCAGTGGATGAAAAACCAGAAGCCCCTCCCAAAGATAATGACGAGTTTGATACTAAGGGCGGATGATGCCTTGTTGAAGAAGCTGAAAAACCTGAGAAGAGGAAAAAAAAGTCTTCGCAGTCTAAACATGAATTCACCTAGTTATCTTTATGAGCCACCTAGCAACCGTTGTGTGTAATAGTGAGGGTTTTCCAAGACATTTTTTTTTTATGTAAGGACAAGGATGTTTATATTGTTCATATTGTCAATAGGAGAAACCGTCGAAAGAGATAGGAAAAGTTAGAAGGTGTCTTAGAGAGGGAGATTTGTTAAGTGGGGTTTTAAAGAATTGTAAATTTCACAAGTTGAGACGGTAATACCCCACCCGGAAACTCTTATATCCGAGATCAGTAATACGAGAAAGTCAACTGAGATAAGTATTGAGAATGAGAGGCAATTTAGTAAGATAATAAATAATAAGAGATTTAATTGATATGAGTTTAAAGAATGAAGGGTCGCAGTCATTCAGCATATAAATACGATGGATAGTAGTATATAGATGTTGACAGGTGAGAAGATTCATTAAATTTAATAAAAAGTAAGATTAAAGTAGGAGATAAGACGAACCCTGAAGGACACTATATATATATACCGGCGGACCACTATTGGTATAGAACAGTGTAGAATGTCGCCTATCATAACACAGCCGATATTGAGCGATTTTAAAGAAAACTAGAATTAAGTAGCAAAGAGAAGGTAAGGAAATCCGCGTGATAAATTGGTCAAATAGGGGAAGCTTGAGAGCCGCGACGCGTTGCCATACAAGCCGCGTAAAATGCCTCCAGATACTATCTGTCATACGCCAACTACCCCAATACATAATTCTCAAAACTACATCTCACTCGTAGTTCTGAGGGCGGAACAACCAGTAGATCAATATGACTTTAATATATATATCTCTGGTCAGGCCATGTCGAATGGATACTCCAGAGGAGAATTTCTCATATGCGCGTTCGCGCGAGCGTCTCATAGGAGGTAAAGGGGAGGCAACAATGAAAAAATATAAAACAAAAAAAAAAATAAAAAGAAAAATATATATATATTATATATATCCAATTTTTATATTTTAAGCGTAGTATAAATTGATAAAAAAATAAAAATAAAAATATATTATATTATATATATATATATATATATATATAATATATAATATTAATAATACAGTGCGGCGTTACTAACGACCCCGAACACCCACAGCGGTGCGGTGGGGACCCACGCAGGTCTAAACAAGGGGCGCAAACATATAGGAAAATGAAATGCTATACTAAGCGCACAATAAAAAATGATGCATATGAAAAGAAAATACATAATTCTTAACAGCAAAAGGATTAACTATATAAAAATATATATTTATTATGTATATATAATATATAGTTTATATTATATAGGTATATAAAAAATGTATCAATAAAATAATTAATAATAAAAAATAATAAATAAAAATATTTAATTTATATTTAGGCTATAATATATATATTATATACTTATAAATTAATTATAATATATATAGTAATTACAGGCCGTATATTTGTTGGGACAAAATAGTGGCAATATTGCACTGTTCAAACGAACTATAGTGTGTATGAAGTTCAGTTCCTGACGAGGAATGAACTATGTCAATTTATCTACGATGATGAACCTTAAGTCAATTTATCTGACGATGAAGAACCTTGTTAATTTTCTAGCAGTAAGTAGATATATATTGAGTATTGCAAATTTTTTTGAAAAAATACAATAAAATCAAAAACTATTATAAAATAATAATATAATAATACTTATATATATGTTTAATAATAATAATTTTGGCTTTTTTTTCTATTTTAACTTATAATTAATATAGAATTTGCCTTAAATTTTGGTAGATTAATATATATATATATAATATATATATATACCCGCTAGCCTAGTGAGATTAGTGAGCAGTAGAGTCGGTATATCATGAGGTTATCACTATATTACGGTATATCCTTATTTAAATATATATCACGGGGAACTTAATATACGTATGGGGGTACATGGGTGAATTGAACTACGATCCTTCTCCGCGTTTTTCTTAGTCATAAAATTTTAGGTTAAATCATTTTACAATTTTGTTTGAAAATTTTGTCTTACTCATTTAATAAATTAAATTAAGCTTTTAAATAAAAGAATGAAAAGTCAATTTATTTTTATTAATGACTTTAAGACTATATGATATATTTAATGTTTCCTTTTAGAAAGAAAATATGTTGTGTAATATAATACTACTATATATATTATATATATATCTATATATATATATATATATATTATATATATATAATATATATATATTATATATAGTATATATATATATAATAATATATATATATAATAAGAGAGAGAGAGAGCAGAGAGAGAGAGAGAGAGAGAGAGAGAGAGCCAAGGTAAAGGAGCGATAACAAAAAATATTTTGTTCGATTGTGGTGCTTTATTAAACTTTATCCAGTTTAATAATATTTATTTTTATTAAGGGCATAATTCCAGAAAAGGGCCAGGAGAATTATCTCGAAATGTATGACACTTACAGGAAAACCAAATGCATATTTGGAATCAACGTATAAAGCTTATTACCGGAATGTAAAAAAAACAAAAAAAAAAAACTCTTAAAGTACGACACTTACAGAAAAACAAATTACATATTTGGAATTAGCGTATAAAGCTTATTAATAAGTCGTTTCGTCCCCCCCCCTCTGTCCCCCCAATCGGCTCGGACCCCTAAAAATTGAAGTTCAAGAAATATATTTCCATTAGGGCTCGAGCCGATGGGGACAGAGGGGGGACGAAGTCCCCCCCCGTCGTCCACCTAGAGGCCGAAGAGACCCCGACTCCCTGGTATCAATGCGGTCTACTCTAGGGTGTCCGTTGTCTTAAATCATAAAACGACTTTGCCTATAATAATGTCTTATACCGCTGATTCCAAATATGTAATTTATTTTTTTTGTAAGTGTCAACTTTTCGTTTTTTTTTTTTTTTTTTTTTTTTTTTTTTTTTTTTTTTTGCATTCCGAATAAAGCTTTATACCTGATTCCAAATATGTATTTGTTTTCCTGTAAGTGTCATACTTTTCGCAGATAATCTCCTGGCTCTTATATCTTGACTATTTTCTCGGTTCTTCCTTTAATAGGTTAGTAATGTTGTAAGATAACCGTTCTTTACCCCGGTAATTGATTTCACATACATTCTTTGGTCAAATTATAACTGTATGTGTATCATTTTATTTTAGTTGTTTGAAACGAAAATTCGTCGACCGTAGGAGAGAAATAGAGTTATATAACTTAAACACATATCGCAGAATACCAGCCTTCACCTCCACAATATGCGTTGTGGAATATTGAAAAAGTTATAACAAAAAAGGAGACCCTGAAAAGTTCTCACAAATATGAAATAGGCTTTCAAAATGGCTAAAGTTTCCTGCTCTCTTTAAAACTCATTTTCCAACATTAGACAAAAAGTACTGAACTCAATAGTTTGCCCGTGTGTCATACAGCTCATAAAACTAATGATTACTATTTTATTAATGATTATACTATATATATATACTATCTATAATTTTTTGGTGATTAGTTATATATTTGATAATATGTTATTAATAGCACTAGTACTATATATAGTAATAATATATATTATATCTAATAGTATATTACGGAGTATAAGGATTAAGAAGAAGAATCATAATAGCGTTAATATTAATATAATATATATATGTTAGTCATACCTTCATATACGGCCTCTCAGATCGAGGCAGTATGCGGGTGATCAATACACCTCACTCATTAGCAGTTGGGAATTTATCTACCTGGGGCAAGAATTAAAACTTGACTGTGCTTAACCTGTATGGTAGCGCTGGATTTGGAGTGAGATAGTCCGCGTCCTTATTAGTTCGAATTTCCTTGTGGTCCCTACTAGTATATCCTCCACCTCATAGGTATAAATGCAACGTATAAAAGGTAGTTTAGTTTATATTATAATATATATCTATATATAATATTAATTTATTCATTAATATATATTATAATATTTATCATATTGTATATATATATAAATATAATATAGGTACATGTAGATAGCTGGATATGACCCCGATAATAACTTATATGAGTGATAAGTTTTTATTATTATTATTATATGTTATGAAATAAGTTTATAAAATAAAATGCAGTATATACATATATATAAATTAGACCAGTATAATATAAAATTATTATGCTTATTTCTGCTAGATATTGAAAATTCTAATACAGTATATTATCTTCTACACTTTTTGTCTATTTACAGGCTTTAACTAGGATACACTTTTAATCTATAAATTAAAAAAATCAGTTATTATAAACATTAGTTTTGTGTTTCGAGGTCTTAAGAATTTGAGTTATTGTGATTATATACCTTAATCTTTGAGTGAGTAGTAGTCATTTTTAAGTTATATATATATTAATAATATTTTCTTAGTAGTACGTAATATAATTTTACTAGTGTTATTTTTCAATAGTATTTAACCAAATATATAAAATGTATTAATTCTCATGAAATAATATAATAATATTCTAAATAATTAAATTTATAATCTTTGATTGTACCACAATTATTGAATTTAATGGCATCCTGAGTCTTCTTCTTTACATATATATAATTAATTTTTATTTAATGATCACATTTTCATAAATATATACAGTAAAATAAAGTAACATGAAGATTATTAAAAACAGAAAAGGTTTATAATATATGTATACAGGAAATATACATATACATAATTACAATCATTTGAAAATCAGGTATACGTATTAATCTGAAAATATTAATATATCGCTATTATAGTACAGGGATACCATGATACTACGAATTTTCTGGTTATAAATGTATTTCTAATATAAAAAAACGCACAGATATCTAGAAAAATATAGTACGATCATAATTATTTGCAGATACTACTGTTTACTTATATATAGAGAGAGTAAGTATATCATTACATTGTAATTAATTGAATCATGCTCTATAGTGTAATTCTTATTTATTGTTTGCGTATCTGTCAGTGTATTTACAGTGTTTGTATTTTTATATTTTAATTATTATATATCTCTAATAACTCAGAATTAACTCTCGAGCACATATATTGTCAAAATTAGCACATGTCAGAGTTTATAGAGAGTATCGTCTAGTAGAGTGCGGCGTGGTCTTTAACAATACGGCAATAACTATACTATATTTGTCATAAGGAGGCCCCACCGGTGGCGAGACTTGTAAACCACATCCCAGTATTCTGGTCCCCATCGGCTCGAGCCCCTAAATCCTTATTATACCTCATTATTTGTAACTCTATGATCCTCATGTTGCTATATTGTAGTTATAGGGGGTCCTCGAGCCCGATGGGGGGCCAGGCAGAAAGGGAGGGGAGACTGAGACCCAGTGCGACCTTATACTATGAATTAAAGCTTTTCGTCGCTCTTAACAAACTCCCGAGCATTCCCAACATAAATTCTACGTAATTTGTATATATTATTTTCCTGTACAGTGTCGATACCTATCTTCCGAGTTCTCTTCTTCTTGGTTTGTTTTTTATTTCCATCTCAACCCCATCACACTATAACAGTAGATATATGCTGAGTGCTAACGATGTAAGACTTCACCTAAAATATATGGAGTCTTTTGTGTAGTTTTCCTATAAAGAGTGCGAAGATGTTGATATTAGACTGAATTATCAAGATGTAGATATTAGGCTTTGATTCAATTGAATAAAGAGATGTGCACTTCTTAAGTTGCTATGAGTAAATTATGACGCACTTTAACATAAAAAAATTTAAATTTTACGATATGTGTTGACAGAATCTAGCATTAAAACAGTGATTAAATGTTAATCTTAACCATTTTAAAGTAAGACATAAAGACACTAAAGTGACTCGAAAGCTCAATGATAAATAGTAGTTTTATATTAATAATTGAATGAAATGTAGTAAAATATTTTGAGATTTACTTTTAATTATGAGTGATATATGGCGCAAATCTACTCTCTCTCATCAAATATAAACCTTCAGACCATAAAATATGAAACCATTAATACAGTGACAGTAACACTCTCTATTCTCAGTGAACTCACCTCTACTCACAAAACCATACGGTGTGAGGTAAATCCATATTACAAAAGATCACCAGTTGAATAGCTAAAACAGATCTATTCAGTACATTACGATATTATATTAATATAATATATTAATATTAAATCTTAAGAGCTAGTACGTTCTTTCATGTACTTTGCTCTAATATTTCATAATGTTGCATCACTACCCTACAATGGAGTATTAATTGCGAGCCATTAAATGTATATTGTTATTGGTTATAGATTCATAGTCCAAATGTATATTACCTAGTAGATAGATATGTTTACAAAATATACATAATTAATGCTTTGGCATGATGGACGTAACTGAATTTAATTGGCAAGGCCTCGTTTATACATACAAAAATTAAGAGTAAACTCGTGTTTATCAGCAATTCGGGTCCTTTTACATAAAAATTAAAGTAAACTGAAATATAATTATAATTGACGTAAATAAGCATTTATAAGATAAATTGGATATTCAAAGGGAAAGAGATAAAACATCAAACTTTGAGCGACTCATTTTTCTCGATGAATTTGCTATTATATATTTTTTATGTATGGCAAAGTCATAATTATTTTTATAAAGTGTTATATATTCTGCATGAGTAACTCAGTGAAACGATTTAAAGCATACTTTAAGAGTCTCTCCTCACAAACTATCTTTCCGTGATGGCCACAAAGTGTATGAAGTCGTTACACAGATGCGCTAGGAAGACATAGTTGTGCTATACTTTTTGATAGTTTAATTATGACAGATAGACTAATACCCGCGGGACGATTCAATTACATCAGTAGTAAACGCCTATTAACTATATAAAGCATCATTTATTACAATCGAGACAAATTAATTTACATATAACTAGTCCATAAAGATATCAATAATGAAATAATCACTTATTAAATAAGTTGCTAAGGTGTTTGTGACTCGATAACAATTATTTGGGATAGTCTCAGTATAATAAACCCATTTTTCAAATATATTGGTTTCATAATTTTCAAATACAAGTATTAATTAATCCGCTAGTGATCATATAGGTAATAGTCAATAATTTAAGACTTAAGCACAAATCAAATCTAATTACGGAAAATTTTATAATTGAAATCGAAAAAATTTGTGGTTTATTAAAAACTTATTAAGGAAATGAAATCATGCCGAAAACTTTGTGAATAAACAATAAATTAATTATATTAGACTGATCAAAATGAATCTATCAGTTAATTACTTATATAAATAGTTTTCAGATGCAGATCAATGTGGTCTAGTGACTCGGAGCAGCCATAAGTTATGTTTAGCTAGGGCAAATATTTCTCAGAGACTTTCAAGGGTCGTGGCATCATAATATATTAACAGCAAAATAAATTGTTCTAATTGCTACAGAGCTATATCCAGTCAGAACTTTACATCGTTTGCAGCTTATGCAATCATTATACATTTCTGTAAGAGATCAATTGTTGCTTAATGTGATCTTTTGAACTATATAGATCACGAGCACTACTGATGGCTCTATCCCTCACGGCCCTCTTCACAGAATATGTTATACAACGTGGCACCAATATCTCTTTTGCCTATTTTGACCCTAAACCATTGTAGGCCTGTCTTTGATTTCTGTGTGTTCAAGTTCTAGTACTATATCTCGGTGTGCTAAGAATTAACTATATGCTTTTCAATCCAAATATAACAATGAACAATAACCAACAACAACAACACTAAGAAATTTCAACCCTTATGTGGTCAAGATATGATAGTAAACTCCCTGTGTTTTCAGAATCGCTTTCTTCTCTAATTTCAATAATGTATTTATTTCGCTACATCTCTATTCTCAAGTTAGTAAATTTTTGATGTTAGATGAAAAGTCAAGTGAAAGAAACGAATGCCCTTGGTTCCTCACGGTCAACATGATTTAGAAAATTTTTGAGTATATATTCCTCTGATTTATATTGTTTCAAACTAAAGTATTTGTGAAAGCATGGTAATTGTAGTCTCAAAAATGTTTGCACTATGTCTTCTAATATACTCATAAAATCTTAATAGCAAGAAATTTTTCTTAGAGTGCGCTCCATCCCAAAATCAAGGATTTATGTCCAGATCTTCAATTTATTGACCATCCCCAACTACACATTTTGGAAGGGAGGTGTAATTTTCGCATGAGAACGAGTGGCTAGTGGAAGTTAGCAGATGAGGCTGGGTTCAATGCCGACGATTGAGTATAGTCATATAACCTGTCACTGGTCTTTCCTTATATGCCTACTGAGACGTCTATACATATATTACAGTTATATAAACGTTTGGTAAATGAGCTTTTATATCTTATGAAAGAATTGAAGACTCCCTATTGAATTAGCTCTTAGAATGAATGGGCGTTTTTTAATAAATCTCACTTGTAAATTATTTAATGAACTATGATAACTTATACTTATTTCTACTCCGTTTTCATTAGTCATGAACAATGTTAAATTATTATGTTATTTATTTTTTTCTATTTTCTTTGCTTTCTCTTGCTATTCAATTAGTCATAAGTAGTTAACGTATATATGTAAGATTGTTAAGTCAAGGCTACAATATATTTTTTGCGTTAGAGAAAATTACGAGCTTTAGATTAATCAACTCCTTCTCGGTTTAAATTTAAAACATATCATTCATTCTCACAACATAAATACTGTGAAGCTAAGCACAAATGAAGATAGTTTGAGAAAATAGTAGTACACCTCTTATACGCAGATTTCTTGCCAAACTTTTTCTTTGCACCACCTTCAAGAGATCAGTATAATATGGCATGCGTGAGCCATCAGGAGACCCCTCTGACCGAGAATATTCTAAACTTTAGGCTCCGTAAGACGAAGTTCAGTTTGTAATTTGAAGGCGTTTATCTCAGTTTAACATCTGCAACATCCCTAGCCACCCATGGTCGTCTGTTTCAAAGCCTGCGAGAGGGTTGATAATAAACGTTTTGTTTTTAATTAGGGTGCACCTGTTGCGCAAAAATCAATGATCAACACTTTATCAGAGACGTAGCAAAAACTAAATTACAAGTTAATACATGTAATGCAATATCAAAACATGTGAGTTAGCAACAGCCTTCAGCTCCTCTCTTTGGGTTTCTGTGTGTAATCTTCCTTGTAGTCTTGAAGTTATATTGGTATACATATAATTATCCATTGCAAGTTGCAGTCACCAAGAGTATGTTTTTTCTGGGTTTAACTCTATATAGCAATTACATCAATACACCTTTTCGAATATTTTGATCCGAAGCGAGAGTCCGTATTCACGACACTCTTATAATTGATCAGAGTTATATGACCTGAGTTCTTTTGTTCTGTGATTCTAGGGCCGTGACTACTATTAACTCTTCTTTCTACTCTATTTATTTATATTAAACTATTTATATGCCAATAATAGGTGTTATATAATTAATAACTCAAGTAAGTTTATATATATATATTCGATATATATATATATATACCTTAATCTTATATATTTCCGGTCTTCTTCCTATGACGAAATTTTATTTATATATATATTTAAATATTATATTATAATATCTTATAGCATTATTCATTACACTACTTAATAGTATCAACTACTATCTATATATCTATATATCATATATCTATATATCACGTCTGCGCTAGATATTACGTAACCTACTTATGTCAATTATACTTCACTTACTAATATTCTAAATATTCTTACATGTGGCACGTCACTCCACAGCGGGGGTGGTGTGGCTATATGAGAGACCCCTCGAAATTTTGACACGTAAAAATTTAATTGTAAGCTCATTCCATATTCGTCAGTTGAATTCTAAACATTCAGATGGTCACATATTACATTAATTTACAAATTAAAAATTCTGTCTCCCGTCAGCGATAGACAACGATCTCATGTTAAGCTAGAAATTTAAGCGTTATACACTAACTTGTAAACCATCGCAGTAGAAGATGGCAGGCTCACTAGGAAGTTCAGCAGATTCTTATCAAAATATTGTGAGATGGTAGTAAAATACTATTGTACAAACATCCTTTTAGTTAATAATAAATCTGTAAGACCATCAAGAAACACTGAACACATTAAATTTTCAGCTATAGACATATTTTGAAGCACACATGTACAGCGTATCTGAGCCTCAGCTGAGTATAGAAAAGAGCTTGTTGCTCAACACAATTTCAACAAATTCCAACATACATAAGCAGACACCCGCATGCTCTCCTACTTCCACCACTAAAACTTCCATTTTATCGCACATCCTCATCTTTATTTATCCTATTTTTCTCGAGTGGATTTAACGCGTACCATTAGTGGCAGAGTTCTCTTTAAATCAGATCGATGAATAATTAAACCATCTTGGCCTTAAACTATTCCCTGAAATTTGCATACCCGAAACAGAATAGCAATGAGAGTGCCTGTCACAGTGAATGGAGATATAAAAAAGATTCAGTGCTACCACAATTTCCATATCAAAGCGAAGATCATTAGAACAGCCCAATGAAGATTTATAGTATAATGACAGAATGAAGGTGTTATGGAGTGTGAGCAATTCAGTATCACAACAGATGAGACAGATCGTCCACCTGGAAATACAGCAGTTTATTACTACACGCGCACTACTCTTCGTGCTTCTCAGTCACAATTTCCGTTCAAGTGAACTTATCTTCTATAACATCTTGTTGCTACTATATCTGGCAATTTTTACACCAGTGTTACTTGCTTAAGTATGAAGAAGCTTTTCACATTTAGAATTCCTCTGTAAAAAACCTTATTCTTGAGAAATACCTACTTCGGATTATGAACAGTCACTTTACTGTGTGCGTCTGTCCCTCTCCCACCATACAGTCTCGACAACAGTGTAAATACCCATACGGTATCGAATAACCTTAGAAGATGTTATCTTCCACATGACACATCTCTCTCGCTGTCACTACTCATGCCTGCTAATTAAATTTTACACAATTTAGTATAAGATGAATTTATTATAGTATATGTATTACCTAAATTCATTTTCTCACTCATTTGTATTATCGTGAGAGTTTACTATTATATTTGGCCTTCCAATTTGAATATATAGTCCTTCTCCAATATATTCATATCGGGCTGATAGTTAGTGTTATACTTAGTATTATTCCACAAATCATATATCCACAATAGTATAGTATCATTTCATTTATATAATTACGTAGAATAGCGTGCGTTAATCTACGTATTTCCAATCTCAGTTATAGTACACTATACGTTATAATCATATTTATAGTTATCTTGTCCTTGTATTTATTACCTACTTTAATTGATACTACTATTACTCTTAATACTAACACTGCAACCGCTTCCGATATTATTATTATTATGGTTATATAAAGTACATACTTTCCATTACTAATACATTTATTTTATATATCTTGAGTTTCAAAATACTTACTATATATATATATATATATTATAAATATATGAGCTGACGTGACCATCATACTAGCGTACTACTGATTAATGATTGTCTATTAATCTTACGGTAGTGGACGTCTTACGTGAGCTTCATTTATTATATATCTATATCTGCAGAAACGATTTTTACTGTCTGGCAGAAGACTACCACCTGCACTTTTTCACAACACCCTGAAGAAAAATTTCTTGGATAAACGCGCCACTTGGTTAACAATAGTATACAACCTCTATCTATATACCTATCTAGTCGCATAAGGGGATGCAACTGGAATTACTTTATATTCTCATCTAAGCGGTTCGGCATATACTGTAGCATAATTACTGTGAGTATTAGATGAGTGTAATATTTAAATGGGGAGTGAGAAACTCAAGGAATCTATATGCTGTACTGTGAGAGTATAGCTCATAGTCTTCTTACATTATTTCCAAGCACGAATATGTTTTTGTGGTAAAATCGCCACCAGTTGCCAGTGCTAGTATTTCGAATAGGAAATTACAAGTAAACATGTCACATAGACCTTCCTACTATTTGGTGTAATTAATTTTTTAAATTAATAATACTAAACTACGAGCCTTGCCCCATATCAATCTTCCGTGATTAGACTTGCGTTACAGGCAATCCCGAAAGACACATGCATGTAACTCATAAAGAGGCAAACACGGTGTAGGGTTTAACCTCTAGTCTCATTATACGAATAACATTATATATATAATAAATTTGTTTGTTTATTAATGGTTTACATAGATTATTTTCGTATGCGACATTACAATCATTTTAATAACTATTACTTTAAAAATACAAACGATTTTTTGTCCCCGTTACTATAATTTGTATATATAATGCTCTTGGATTAATTTGAGCTCTCACGCTGTTGTTATCACCTTAGTTAACATTATTCTTGTAACCACGTCGCCGTGATATCATGAAGCATTCGATTGGATAGCCGTAGGGGAGAGCGTAGAAGTTTCCTAGAATGTTAAGGTATTTTTTTTCTCTTTTACTATACCTGTCCCAATTCGAGTTACAGCACCGGGTAAACATATTCAGAGAGTATATGTGAGCCACATGTACGTAGTGTTCTCTCTCGCGTAGAGCCGGGGGAATCGCACTACACCCACTAAAGGAACTTTGCCGTCCTACTGCTAGTCCCTCCCGCTCGCTCTGAACCCCACTATAATAGATGAATAGTAGCCCATCTGGAGAGAACTAACATGAAGCGAGTGTTGACTCGAAAGTTCTGTAAACATGAGACAAGTTCACTATTTTGGGCAAAACACCTCTCCGCGCTTTCTCTACGCGTGTACACTAATGAGAGAGCCAGAGTATTTCATAGGTCAATCACAAGCGGTACGTCTCTGGTTTACTTATTCTTGGTTGGATTTTACTAGCCTCTA
Organism: Trachelipus rathkii; assembly: GCA_015478945.1. Taxonomy (NCBI): domain Eukaryota; kingdom Metazoa; phylum Arthropoda; class Malacostraca; order Isopoda; family Trachelipodidae; genus Trachelipus; species Trachelipus rathkii. The sequence goes on from JABUQX010020803.1 coordinate 29,419, forward strand.
ATTTTACTCTCAGATACACTTGTTATAAGGGAAAGTATAGTCTTCATTTATACAATTTATTTATTTTCTTAGTTTCATTACCTGTACTGTAATATTCATTGAGGCCTTTGTTCTTCTGTAATGTTTATAAATAAGTCTCCGTATTTTTGATTCCTTTCTCCGTATTTGACACTTTGATAGCCAGGTGCCTTCTTCTTCCAATGTTATCTTATCATTTATGACTTCTCCAGGGCTCTTGCGCCGAGTGTTCTGGTGCTCTAGTAGCCCTCGCGCTTTATCTATCACTCTATTTCGCTATACTACTTAGCCTACTTGGTACCATATATTTACTTATTGCGGAGCTTCCTGTCATACTCTTCCTCTTACACTATATACCGCTCACATTTTAGCTATTTCCTTTTCCCTCAGTGAGCTTGAGAGAGGTATACCGCCTACCTTTATTATTCACTCTTGCGCTACTCGCGTAGTAGGTCGTATTACTGATTTTGAGCCCCACGTATTTTTGTAACTCACTAACCTACTCGAGTACCCTGCGCCCGCTCACCACCGTATGCAGACTCACTTAGATAACTCATTCTATGTAGATATAGCTTGAACTTAATAGATTGGAATTACTTACATTTTTGGTCGGAGGAAGCGAGGGCACTCAACGATAATGTAAGAATATTTAATAATGTGTAACTCCAATTTATCTTTTTGGATATATTATGTGAAGAGAGTGTTTTTTTTTTGAGTAATTTTTTGTTATATATATATTATACTACCTATTAATCGTGCATATATAGTTATATCACAGAGTTTTTTCTTCACACACTTGTGAGACGCATTTATTGTATTTCACATTCATTTGTACAGTACTACTTTATTCTCAAAAAACAAGCTTTGTAAACCTTTTATTTTTAGGCAAATATTTTTTTCTAATTTCACCTAGAGGGATGTTTCTATCTTGTTAAGTAAATATCCCCTATGATCTATTGTTATTATTTATCCAGTATAAAGCCTTCATCAATTTTACTAATATTTTTATATTCTTTTACCTCAATAATTTCTTTATATTTTATTATAAACAAAAGCCGTTATAACCGGTATGCCCCTTATTTATTTATTAGAGTTAAGGACAAATTAATGTTTTTTTTTTAAATTTGTTATTGTAAAATTTATGTAGTACCTACTTTTATATACGACTTAATACAATATCTAATATAAACTTAGTACCGAATAAGACAGCGTATGTTATAAATAATAGATTGTTACTCTCAAGCAAATGGGTAAAAAAAGATTATCGTAAATATTTTTCGTGGGCGAACTTTACATCAAAAATCGGGACAGTGAGAAATTTAAAAACTTTATGCGTAATAGTCGCAATGAAGTTGCCCAATTTCTCTCCACTTGAGGTCCTGGTGGCACTCCTATGACCTGTTTGAGCTCTACGCCACTATAAAGTATATAAAACGAATAAAACAAAATATTTCCATAGTATCTAATTATATTATTTTCTGTTTAGTTTATACAAATAGTAATATACATATTATTATTATTTTTATTTATTTATTATTTAAATTTATTTTCTCACTATTTACAACGATTTTCGTTAGCTTATTATATATATATTATACTATATATTATATTTATTTATATTATATATTTTAGCATATATATATATTTTATTTATATATTTCAATATGTTTTAATAAAAATAGTAGTGAATTTAGGTATCACCATTTCTGTTACGCATATACTAAACATAAACTAAGATCTAGTTTTTGAATATAGAAATTCAAATATGTAATACATTTTCCAGTTTTTTATATCTGTTTGTGAATCTTCTTTTTAAAATGAAACATTTATCTCAGTGAATTTCCTCGGAAATTAACGGTGGCACACATTATAACTCAAACTAAAATATAGCCTAAATACATAGAAAAACTATTTTTATGCTATACTTGTCAACTATACTACAAAAAATACTTATATCGCGACTTAAAATTTAAAAACGACATTTGTATCTATTGGTTAATATTCTAGTAAAGTCAGTGACGCTGAATTAACACTTTCTCATATAGAATTATTGATTAATCTGAATAAATCTTTTACACAAGAAATTTTCTTCTTTGGGGGAAAATCTAAGACAGCTTGAGAAGGCTCTTCGTAACTCGCTTGCGACTTACAGGCCATATGCAGCTAGGTTGAAAAAATACCTAAAGATATTTCAGTGATTAACTTACTTGATATATTCCTTCAACGGCCAAGAATTTGCTTGTAGCCACCGTGGGCGAGAACCCTCAGAAGAGTCTGAGCAGTAAGACAAACTAAGTCTTGTTGTTCAAGGGTCATTGCCGTATGCACACGAATGTTACCTCCCTCGCAAGGATCTGTGATTCCTAATATATATATATATAATAGTATATATATTATACATCTACCTTTATATGTGTATTAATAAAAATATATAAATTTATGGGTGTTGATGCGCGATTGTTTTCATGTATTAGGGTGTTTTTATTATATATATGTTGGTATGTGTATTTAAATTTATATTTATAAGTGTGTATTTATTATTTTTTTTTTTAGTTATTATTATATTAGAAGTAAATGCTAAATGAATATTCGAGTTATTTTATTAGTTAGCTTTATCTGTTATTTTCTTATTTTTATATAGAAATTTTATTATTTGGATTTTTTATTATGCTATTGGAATTATAATAATATTATATGTGTTTAATAAAAATATCAACACCTATCATCATCCGATCGTCATATCCGGAAAAATATTCGAGTTATTTTACATCCGTCCATCGTGGCATCGGCAATTTGTGGCCGATTATTTCTTTGTTTGCGATTAATTGTACATATATATTTTTAGGATAGGGTATATTTATTGCCATTGAATCAATTCTCATTATAAAGTTATTTATTTTTTTTAGGTACTTTTTTAATTGTTTGGTGGGTGGTAGTTTTTTGTTTCCCCTTCTCTTTTCTCCCACCAATGATTGTATTATGCTTTTCTGTTTTTTATGATGTTTTTATATTTAGTTTGTTATTATTTTCTTATTAATGTAGCGGTTAGTGTTATTATGCTCTTTTATTATTGTATTATTTTGTTTATTTATGCTAGTAGTTTGTGGTTACAGGTATACATATAAGGATATACTCACTGAATTAGATATAAGTTTGCGATAACAGGTACGCATATAAAGATATTTGATGGTTTATATATTTTAGTGAAATAACTCTTTAGAATAATAATGTTTCTATTGATTATTTTTTTTATATTTATAGTTTATTTAATATTATATTAGTTATTATAGGTATATTGTTTTTGAGTGTTATCGGATTTATTGACTTGAATTGTTTCTTATGCCTTAATGGTTCGCCTGTCTCAGTTATGCGTTCAGTATCACACTCAGGCATTCAGTACAACACTTAGTAGGAGTACGACCCATCTTTTAGTGCACATATTATTATACACATGACTTTTTATCCACATATCCCTTCTTCTAGAACACATCTTACAATCCTATATATCCCTATGTGTGGGGAGTAAAAAATTGCCGACAGGTCGTATGTGTCGCTGCGTGTCGTAGAAAGGGCAACTAAGTGAAGGTTGGTAGTGGGTTGGCTTGCTCACACTCAACTCTTATCTTTTGGCCTAGTGATGCAATTGCTGGCTCAGGATTTGAAGGTCGTTCGATCGCGTAAGCGGCGGTTTCTTATCTTTTCCGTGGTTTGGCGTAAAATGTATGAAGTCGTCTTGGATTATCGATATATATTTTTCTGCTAGAGGCATATAATTGTTTTGAGGTAGAGAAGTTGATGATTTATTTATTGACAATTGGGCAAATTAGATTGCTAGCTTGATACTGAAACTAAAGATTGGAAGATTATACGGTGGTTATAAATCGAGTGGTGTGGTGTGAAAGTTTGTTTGTGTTGGTGTGAAGAAGGATGAGAGACGGTGATAACTGTTAACAGATTTGGCAATTCTGTATGAGTGACTTTGTGGTAGAGAGCTTAATGGCAGTATTTGTTGGGTGTGTGACGTGCTAGAAAATCTAAAAAAGCTTAAATTTAAGTTTGAATTAGGGTTCAAAATATTTGTGGTTGCGACATTGGTCCATTGTGATGGGTGGGATGATGTTTGATAGGATGGCGATGGGTTTCTTGGGGATAATATTTTATCTGCAATGATGTTTTGGTAATGGGGTGATAGGGGATGTGTGAGTGTTTCATTTGTCACATAGTCTGCCTCTCTCTTAGGTTTTGTTGGGGTCATTTTTTTGATAAGTTCGGTCTACACCCTAGGGTTTTTGTCTTATTCCTCTTCGTTTTCGGGTGTTTATTCTCTTTTGTAATTCTTCAACTAGTTTTCCACGGTCCTTTTCAGTCTTTATTCATAGGCGGGAGGGTTGCTGTTAAGTGATCTGCCAAAGGAAGTTCACTTCTCTAGCGCAAATTTACGTCAGATGAGCATAGACGCAAGGCTTTAAGTGAGGGGAGATTTAAATACAGCAGGACATACGCAAGATGGAAGAGAATTCAAAACAGAGGTGATAGGAAAGAAGAGCACCACAGCGAACTAGCCTGGAATTACCAATATCCAAACAAAATTTCTAATGCTTCCTGTGCTACCGAGGGAGTCGTAAAGGTGGTTGGTACGCGACCCTACAGTTCCCTCGAGCACTTGCCGCTGGGTGCCTGAGAATAAAGATAACAGTTTATAAACAGAACAATTTATATAAGCTTTTGGCATTTGACTCGACCCTATCCAAAGCCGGGTGAAACCAGAGCCCCCCCAGATATGAAGAGCAGTACTCCATACAAGGGCTGGATTAAACCTTTATTATGGCTGGAGCACCTGAGAAGAGGGAAAAAAGTCTTTTGCAGTCTAAACAGAACTCCCAGTTTTCTTGAGAGTCCTCCCTAGCAACCGTTGTGATGAGGTTTCCCAAGGACATTTTTTTTGTTTATGTTTAAGGCCAAGGATGTTTATATTTCTAACAGGAGAGACGAGAGAACCGTCGAAAGAGATAGGAAAGTTAGAATGCGTTTTAGAGGAAATTTGCAGAAGTTGGGTTTTTAAAGAATTGAATTTCAAAAAGTT
>JABUQX010020804.1:20000-22500 GCA_015478945.1 Trachelipus rathkii
GTAACCATATATATAATAATATATATATATATATATATGTTTATATATATATATATGTAATATATATAATATATATATATAATATATATATGTATATAATAATAATAATAATATATATATCATATCATATATCTTTGTATATGTTTATATATATAAATATATATATTGTATCTTCTTTTTTATATATATATATATATATATATATATATATATATATATATATATATATATATATATATATATATATATATATATATATATATATTTTCTGTAAATAAAAAAGTCCACAAAACATTTTTTTCATTAAAAAAATTCTTTGTTCAAATTTCTCCTAAAGAATATAAATAATAAGATGCCTTCCAAGTTATTTCCTAATGTTCAAAAATACAAAAATATATACAAAGAATCTTTTCTTTATTTTGTTTCCACCTATTTTTTTTGGGGGGGTGTCTTAAATCACCTCTTCGAATCTAAATTTTTTCCTTAAGAAGTTTATCCAAACCTCAATATAACCATAAAAGTGAAGAAAAGTGCCAATTCTCGTACGAGGTCCTGCTCTTCTTTCGTAGTGCCAATTCTCCAGTGAGGTTTGGCTCTTTTTCTTAATGCCATTTCTCCTATGAGGTCTGGCTCTTCTCTCTTAGTGTCAATCCTTCTATGAGGTCCTGCTCTTCCCTTTACCCTTCCAAAGCTTTCTTGTGTTCCCTTAGTTCCTCTTTTATATGGCTTTTGCCTTCCCAAAGAAATCAGATTTGCATAAATAAATACAGAGTATACGTAAGAACAAGTGTGAGATTATACATGTAAATATAATCTACAAAATATATGAACGGCTTAATAGATGATGTGCATCTTACCACAAACACACACATGCCTACACACACGAAAAGTTCAAAAACTTTCCCTATATATAGATGGTATAAGTTTGGTTTTTAGATGTTCTGGCGTCTGGGTTATAAGATATTTATTACACCATTCACATATTCTTTATTATAGCATGCATATATTCTATCAAGAGTGTACGGAAAAGATATTACACAAACTGTTCTGAACTTTATTTCTTAATTAAAAGTCAAAAAATTAAAATAGATAATAAATTTGATGTTTAAATTTATGAATAAATAGTTACCCGTTAACTACTTTTAATTGTACTAAAAATACAGTAGCACTTATATTTTAGCTAAATTAATAATACGACATATAAAGATTAACGTAATAACACTATTCTAATATCAATAACCATTACATATAAATTTAATACCTTTGCTAATAACATCTCTCTGTCTTTCTCTGCCCCTCTCTTTATCTCTCTGTGTCTCTCTCTCTGCCCCTCTCTTTATCTCTCTCTCCCTCTCTTTTCTCTCTCTCTCTGCCTCCTTAATAAACAAACCTAATCTTATACAAACTCTCTCTTCAACTCTTTTGATTTGGAAGCAAAGTTTTCAGCACAGTCGATAGTAAGGATTACTGAGGCGTATAAATTACATTACTCAAGACAGAATAAAGAGAGGTTTAAAAAGATAGAAAAAAGAATTTTACGAGCCTCTAAATCCGTCCTCAAAATTTTGGAAACCAGGCACCATCTATCATGTTAAAGGTGAACTATTCAAAGGCGTAAACACACAAACACACATATTTTTTAATATATATATATATATATATATATATATATATATATATATATATATATTATATATAAATATATATTTATAATATATATATATATATATAGTAAACATTATATATATATATATATATAGGTATAGTAATATATATATATATATAATATATATATATATAATATATATATAAATATATAATATATATATATATATCTATATATATATATATATATATATATAAAACATATATTTATATATATATAAATATATATATATATATATATATATATATAATAAGTTAATATATATATATATAATATATATATATATATCGTATATATATATATATATTATTATAATATATTATTATTATATAGTATATATATTTATATATATATCTATATATATATATATATTAATATATATATATACCTATATTATATAATATATATATATATATAATATATATACTATTATATTATATATATATATATATATATATATATAGTATTCTAGTATGTAATATATATATACATATATATATATATATATATATATATATATATATATATATTATATAATATATATAATATATATATATATATATATATGATTTATATATATATATATATTATATCTATATATATATATAGTATTAATATATAATATATATACATATATAATTATATATATATATTATAATACTATATATTTTTTTTACAGACATCACCACCGCTCACGGGCAAAGCCTTATTCAAGGAGGGGTGATTTTTTTTTTTTTTTTTTTTTTTTTTTTTTTTTTATTAAATCAACAAACTATCCCACTAACGCAAATCAACGCAGATGAGGCACAGACCGGGCTTTAAGTGAGGGCAGAT
>JABUQX010020804.1:30000-44660 GCA_015478945.1 Trachelipus rathkii
TATATATATAATAATAATATAACTATGATATATTATAATATATTATATATAATATATATATATATATATATATATATATATATATATATATATATATAATATAATATATATATATAGCTATATATATATATAAATATATATATATATATTAATATATATATTATATATATATATATATTATATATATTAAATATATATATATATATAATATATACTTATATATAATATATATATATATATAAATTATATAATAATATATTATATTAATTTAAATATATATATTACATTTATATATAATTATATATATATACTACTTATTATACACTCGGATATATTATCGCCCAAAGTTTTTGTTACAAATATATACCGTGAGTATAAGTATTAATCTAGTGTATCGTACCCAAGAGAATTTACATAAGTATCGTAATATATATATGCAAAGAGAAGGAAAAATACGTGTGAGAGTAGCCACACACTGTGTGATAACGAGCCCAAAAGTTCCACTCAATGTCATTATCACAAAATAAACAAATTATTGTAACACGACAGTATGTCAACCCTCTTTTCACTTATTTCACATAACATTTATGCAGTATGCAAGTGAAACGACGAACCTCTTTTTCATGTAGTTACGCAATTTGTCAGCGAGCAGATAGCTTGATTTTTTACTAAAAGAAAAAAGATGTAAATAAATAGTAAGTAAAAATTCATTTTTTTATTTTTTTTTCTTCTAATTGGTATACGGTGAATATGATATCACATATCAGTGCATATTCAAGTGCATTTTAAATACACTTGATAAATCATATATATAATATATTAATATTACTATATATTAATATATATATATTAATTATATATATATATATATATATATATATATATATACTATATATATAATTATAATAATATTATAAATTATTTAATATATATAATATTATATATATATATAATATATATATATTATATATATATTAATAAGGACCCCCGTATATACATATATATATACTAATATGGCTAATTAGTGAGGGTGCTAATAGTTCCGCAATGATATATAAGGTAATTTTCCAGACGATATATAATATAAAGAGAGAAGAGAGCGCCACGCGCATGGGTGCAAAGGAAGCGCCGGAGAGACAATTAAGATTATAGAGAGAGTACCGCAGGGTAGAGAGAGAGTAAATGAAGACGAATACCAGTGAGATATGAGAAGTATAATTGGACGTATGAGAAATAAAACTGTAATAAGATATTAACCAATCAATATTGAAAGTACTTAAGATAGGGAGGTCATGAAAACTAAGTAGAGACTAAGAGATAGTTAATATCACTAAGCAATACAATCTACTCTATATATCAGTGAATAAATTGTATGATATATATATTAGAATATGAATAAGTAGATATGATATAGATATTTATTGATTTTATATGACTAGATGATGATACTAAGTATTTTATTAGATTAAAATAAGAGAAATATAATCAATTATACAGAGATATTTCAGGACTTCAGAAAACCGGTTCTACCATTATGTATGGTATGAATAATATTCAGAGGATATAGAGCTAAGAAGTATGGATAAGACCAGACACTCTAAATTATATTTGTGCATAGACGTAGACTCTATGTATATTGTGTCAGTCAGTATATAAATGACCAGCAATTACATGAGGATAGATAGGAAATAGAGGGACTTATAATAGAGAGATATAGTAGATAAAGTACGAGTATATTTACATACATTAATAGAGAGTGATGGATATAATAGAATATAATATTAATAGATAAAGTAAGTAGTGCACTCAGAATAGAGCTCAGATAAGATAGATAGTATAGAGAATTCTTAGATCCGTACTACATAGACCTTGAAGATTAGAGTTAGATGAGAGTAGTCAGTAGGTAGTATGAATCAGAGTATATTAGCATAGAGGTAGTATAGTATATTATACATATACGAAGACTGAGAGAATAATAGAATGGATAGTTCACTACGATATAGATATTATAAATATAGATAAAGATATGACTAATAGATAGAAGGGCTACTCTAAATTATATAGAGATATGGATGACCATGGATAAATCGATAAAAACTTGACAGGAATGACACAGAAAATATAATGACCCATAAATAAGGATAGTAAGATTGTAGGTATGGAGCAGTGCGGAAAATTTGAACCAGTGTAATGCCAGTTGTTACATAATTATTATCAGAGTGATGTGAGAATGTTGTGAGATAAAGAAGATAATGGTAAATGTGTGTTGAGATTTATTAAGATACGCGATAGACAGAATATAGCAAGTAGGATAGATGTAATTTAGATAACTAATCTGTAATATTGTTAATACAGTAAGTAGAGTAAAAGTAGATAGATAGATAAAAGTAGGAGAACTGATATAAAATATAATTTAATAGAGTATAAAGACTTAATATAAAATTAGATAATATATAATATATAAGGAATTTATACCCTTATAGTTTTTACTCCTCAGTGTATCCATACCCCAGGCTCGTTATAGAAGATATTTTATATTATTTATATATTATTTATATATCTATATATATTTATTTAAATTAATATATTTTACTAAAGTGAACTTATTCCCACCTCACAATATGTAAATTTAGGATTGCTTTGCCTCACCAACTGTGTGCTATGGATTGTATTTCATACATAGAGAGCATAACTGGGGAATAATAAAAAAAATACACAGAAAAAGAAAAAGAGAATATTATATATTTATATTTAAGTACATAAATAAACTTGAGTATATATTATATTATATAAGAGGATATATATATAGTATATATTAATATCCTAATATATATTATATATATTATAATATATTTTTATCTTATTTTTATGTACTAATAAATAATTACTTTAATATAATGATATATGATCATAACATATACCCTCTGTTATGTCTGTATAATCAACTATTTTTTCTTATCTAATTATCTTCCCACTTTTCTATTGATCATGTAACTATTATATGAATCTTTTATTATATATTGTCATCAAAGGTGGTGATGCATGGTCACATTAATCTCTTGAGATTAAAGCGTTAATCCGTTTACATTTAACTTCGTCGTAATTTTTTTAGTTTTTGCCGTATAAAACAACTTCTTTATTTAACACGCATCTTTTTGTCTTAGGTTCTATATATATTCGGAATAATGATGTTACGGGACCGAGACGGACATATTAACGTTAGGATGGTACTCAAATTTGTGAATTATATAATAAAGCGTTTATATCTCGATAAACGCTCCATAATCGAGTAATGTTGTGACGCGAGGAATAGTGATTATCATCTTATATAACACTATAAAATAAGAGTTAAAATAAAAACTCACACTTAAATATACACTTAATTGTGGTATCACGAGAGGTAATATTAATTATGAGAAACACACTAAAATATAACAGGCTCTATATCAGATTTTAATTCATTAATTTTTTTGATATTAGATATAAACAAAAGACTCTTATCTGAATTCATAGCGAAAATAATAACTATTTATATATTACACCTTACCCTAAATTTTACTCTAATTACTCTTCGAACACTCTATCTCGAAAAGTGGTTTCAATATTGTATGTGTTGTTATTCTGATAATTAACAGTACGTTAGTAATAATCTTATTTCCTCCAGTTCAATACTTGGGTATTACTATTGTTTTAAAATCAAATGTTGTCAAGCAAGTGTGTCGTGATAATAAACCCGTATAGGTTGACGATGATAAAGGGGATTTTAAAAAAAATGTGATGCATTAGATTTTGATGACTTTCGAGCTGTACAGATCATTGTCTGTTCACATGGGGACAGGATTCCCTCGTTTACGAGGACTTAAATTATATCTTATTCTATGTAATTTATCAAATACTTTTAATTACTGATTTCCCTCACTCAGTGCATGTGAGCAATACCACTACGCAAATAGTGATCACATAATCCTAATTTCCCGAATCAAATTATAAAATATGAAAGATACTTCGTACACTACATTTTGATAGCCTTTCTAACTATCTACTCGTCATAGCTATTCCTTTGATTTATTCATATATCTTATGGGGTAAGAATTCCTTTTGATAACACACCTTCTCAAAACTCTCATTAATATTGATTATATTCTGAATAACATTTTAACCTTTGGGGTACATAGAAGAAGAATTCTCACTAACATTTTAATACATAATTTTAATCACGATTCAGTCCAGAAATTTTTCACTAATCGCAGTTAACAAGGTCTATTTTTGTTAGTGTGATTCGAAATCATATAGAAAAGCGAATTTTGTTTAATTATTAACATTATCACTAAGGTTAGCATCTTAAGAATTTTTAGGTGTATATTTTCCGTTCTCCTCTCCTTTGATTAAAGACTAACGCAGAATTTATCCATTTTAGAATTATAAATTTTCAACTTTAAAAAAAAGAAGAATCTCTTTGAGCTTTAATACCTTAACAACTGAATTTAATCATTACGTCTATAGAATTATTTTTGAAATCAAATATTATCCAAAGCTTATTTTGTGTATCTCCGAGAGGAATTAGATTGAGAAATTAAGAATTTGGAGGCCAACCGCTTATCCCTCATTGATTGCGTTAACATCACATTATGCGTGTAATTCCTCATCCTTTTATACTTTGCTTACTTATATGTACTAGGCTTTTTCTTATCAAGTTCACTAAAACTTATTTCGGCTTTTACTTGGTTGATGGAGCGTAAAACTTTCATTCTCTATATTTCTGTCTAAAATTAAGCAGTGGTTTACTTATCTCATAGGTTATATAGTTACTTATATTATATCCCTACTTATTTATTTATCCTATAACTTTCATTAATGATCTATCGTCACCTGCAATTTACTATAAACTCTATCCCAACTCACATGCCGATGACTCGACATTTCATTTTTTAAATTCATTTTCAAATTTTTTACTTATGCTATCTCACACTCTTTTACTTCTTAAGGAATTGCCTTTCTCTTAGTTCATTAATCTTTACTGATTCTATTCACGCTGATCTATGAACTAAAGTGAAATTTTGAGATAGTGGTTAAGGGTTTATTCGTTCTACAACCTTGTGATGTAAATTCAGTTACTATAACAAATACCCAACTATTCTATACAATCTCACATATCTCATATGTTCATATAAATACCTTTCTAAATCTATTTCTACTTGCGGCATTTCCATGGTATCTTCTCGTCTCTCCTGTGAATAATATAAATCATAATAATATATTAACATATATTATATATATATATTAACTTAACATAATACATATATAAAAAATGTGTTATATTTATGGTGAAAATTCCTCACATCTAACAACGGCTTGCATTGAGGGGGTCCTAGTGAGTACTTTACCTATTACAAAGATAACTGGTGATGAGATATGATTGCTCCTGATATTTTATAAACGGAACGTATGAGATCTCAGAGATTTTTTTTCCTGACGTTCCTACTTAACAGTTTTATAGTCCTGTGCCGAGCTTTAAAATTATGACAAAGTTTAGGGATCTCAATAGGAAGACGTTGACTGGGAAACTGAGAGTGAGAGAGGAAAAGATAACAGGTATCATTGAGATACTGGAGGGGGGGCGACTGGATTGGATCACCCGGCTTGATGGACAGGGATCGAGGATCAAAAGCACCAAGGGAGATTATGAAAACTGTGTAATAGACCTTTCAAGTTTTCACTTGACCCTCTTGTTGTGCTTATCTCTGAATTTCTATTAGGGAGTATTCGCAGACAGGACAGGTGTTCGTGAGGGAGAACAGTGATACGCACTCGCGTACCGAATCACCGATTGACACGAGGAGACGTCACACGAACGTGGCATTATTATGAGAGCACAGATGTATGAAACAAAAAAGCTTTAGACTCTGACTGCATAAATGGAGCACCCTCCAATAGTGTTTTGGAACTGCCTAGCAAATTAATTGGGTAGAGGACAATTTACCCTATCGACTACAGTGTGAGGCTCTTAAGAGTTTGATCACTCCCTTTTCTATACGAGCAGTTAACTTGTCCACGCTCAGCGATTTGTAATCGATGTATTTGCACACGAAGGACACATTCACGTGCAATCCTACCCAATCTCTTTAGTCTATATAATTGTGTTTTTGCACTAGGAAAAAGTAATTATGCTTCCCAATGCTCTCCACATCAAATCACGAGACTACACATATATAAAACCAGCCATAGAAGTCTGAATACACAAAACTACGATGAGGTTCATTGCATGTGTTATACGTAATTGTTTTTCACTAGGCAATAAAGATCGGAGGAAATTTTTTGCGTGTGACTAACAGCTTGTCGCACACCACTGCCATTATGTAGATTGAATAGTGGCTCTGCCAGCAGAAGACCTGGGTGCTATAAAGATCTAGTCGCTTGAATGCGTTCTTTTATGGGGACGTGATGGCCTAGGTGGGTTTAGAGGTGCAATATCCACACTGTTATGTGAACTTCTTGGCGACCGGAGGTCCAATGCAAAATACCCAGCTGATGATAGAAGACGGGTAAATCTCTGTGACTCATTCCATAAAAATCGAAATCGATTCGGATAAATACCATATATATAAACAAAATTTTCCAATTTATAATACTCTCTCCTGAGAGTTTAAGACATGTCAAGGTAAGTGTCAAACGGTTTATATAGTCTGCTTAAAAGTATTACAACTGCCTTTAAACTATGGACGCACTGGCGTACAGTTTCGTGGTATAAGTCTTCGTGATAAATAAATACCAGAAAGTTGTGGTGTTAAATGATTAAACGCCGTAATTTTTTTGGTTAGTACTGATTCAAAGCACACATTAACGACGTTAACTTTCTCATTAACGTTGCCCACCTTTGTATATATAAATCATATAGATGCCAGGAATAATTATTAGAAAATTTATTATATAAGGTAAGATATAGGAGAATTATCATAATGATAAAAGTGGATATAGAAAAGGGTGATTGAAATAATATATTTATAAATCCCTATTAACATATGATATATATATAATATATATTATATATATAATATATTATATTATTAATATAATATTATTATTATATAATATATAGTATTAATATAATTATATATATAATATATAAAAGTTAATATATGGGCGTATAGGCAGTTAGGAGGTGGCAGGGGGGTACAAACTTATGCCACCCCTTACCCCTAAATTATCTTTGGCGAAATAAATATTAATAATCTGAATAACTTATAGATGAGTTTTAGCGCAGACAGACGTTTATTTAAAAGGTTTCATTATAGATAAGAAAATAGACTGAGAGAACATAATAAAGATAATACAATCAATTAAATCACAAAATACTGAAAAAGTTAAGTAATTACAACGTATTATATTAAACATACATTTGTTTATTATGAGTTTTAATGTTTCGTTTTTTTCATTAATATTTAGGTTATGTGTAGCTTTTTATTCAGCTATTAGATATTATCTTTCAAGGATACAGTTATTCTTCGCTGGATTAACATCTCAGTTAATATTGTTCGTATATTAGAATTATTTTGGAGGCGTGATTAAAAGTACTTGTACTATATATTATATATATAATTATATATATATAATTAATATAATATATATTTAATAAATATTATAATATATATTAATATAAATATTATTATATATATAATTATAATATATATATATTAATATATATATATATATTAATAATTAAATGTTAATATTATATTATATTAATTATAATATAAATATATATTCTTAATTATCTATTAAAACACAAATGCAATAACAACTTAATAAATATCCTGCCATACGCCAATGCTAATATATATATATATATAATTATATAATATTATATATTATAATATATAATATATATATATAGTAATTATAATATTAATTATATTATATATTAATAGATATATATTTAATATATATATAATATAATTAATATATATATAATTAATATATATATATATTAAAATATATAATAATATTATATAATATAATATATATATAAATATATAATAATATATATTATTATAATATATATATATTATTATATATATAATTTAAATTTAAATAATGGTACGTTTACGCAGGATTTATTCATTATTTAGACTGAGTAGGCGAGAAGGTAGAAGTGATATATATAATATATATATATATAATATTAATATATATTATAATTAATATAATTATATTAATTTAATATATAATATTATATATTTATTATATTAAATATATTATAATATTAATTATATATATATATAATATAATATAAATATATATATATATATATATTAATATTTAATATATATAATATATATATATATATTATAATATTTAAATAAATAAATATATATTAATATATTAATATAATATATTATATCATTTAGCAGCTTTATAATTAGACTACTATGACTAATAAATTCTTATAATTATGTATAATACAATGATGAAGTTTCTATCAATAGCGCGAAATATATGTCTGAGAAGTTTATAGTATATAATCTGTAAAATTAAAAAAGACTAAAAACAGCTTATATATTATATACAAAAAAATCTTTCCAAAACTTATTTCCATGACCATTAAACTTTAATGACATAATTATATGAACCTCTCAAATTCTTACAAGGCAGGGGTAATTTACCATGTGAAACCTTTACTTAATTACTACCCCAACAACACAATTTGAAAAAAGAGCTTCCTGAGAGACTTTGAAAGGATCAAAAAAATTGTTGAATAAAATTAGTTCTTAAATAATTATATGAGTCATGTTAAGAGGTAAAAAGGAAAATTGAGAAACAAAAAGACTTCCCATAATCTTCCTTTTACCTTCCCTAATTAATTTATTGCAGTATTATCGTCCCTGGTAAACTAAACCTAATCTTAGTTTATGTCATATTATTTTTATTCGAGGTATGTTTCAACTTTAAACTCATATTATCTCTCACACAATCTTGTAAAAACCCAAAGAAGCAAGGAACCTCCTGTCCTTGGCAAATATCGAGTATGCTAAAATAGGTATCTCACAAGTATGTTGACTTGTTCACTGTCCAGGATTTTTTCCTAGAGATGGGGGAGGGCGACAGGTGCCCCCTATAACCTGCACCCCTGCCTACGCCCATTTATTACAAATAATATATTATATTTTTATTAATATTAATTAATGATTTAGACCAAACATATTTATTATATATTATATAATTATAATATATATATATATTATATATATATATTATATTTATATATATATAATATATAATATATATATATATATTATATATATATATATTAATAATATATATATATATATATATTAATTATTATAATATTATATTAAATAATATTAATATATATATTATATATATATATATTATATTATTATATTAATATTAATATATAATTATATTATTATAATATTAACATATATATATATTTATATTATATATAATTATAATATATATTAATTAATATAATATACTATATTTAATATATATATATTATATATTAAATTAATATATAATAAATATAATAATAATTAATATGGGCGTAGGCAGGATTTCATTTAGGGGGGTTAGGTGATAGGGGGCAAAGGTTGAGTGAAATATATATATATATATATATATTATATATATTATATATATATTATATTAATTATATATATATATATTAATATATGATTATTATAATATTATATATATATATATATATATAATATATAATATATATATTATATATATATATATATTATATTATTAATATAAATAATATACTTATATTATATTATTATATATATATATATATAATTATATAATATTATATATTTATATCAATATTATAATATTAATATTAAAATAATATATATATATATATATATATATATTAATTTAATATTATTAATTATATATATATATTAATATAATAGTATATTATATAAATTATATATATATATATAATATATATCAAAAGAAGAGATTAGGTTATATATATCTAATAGTCATTTTTCTCACGTGAAATAGACCACTCCACTCTTATATATATTAGTAATTACCTTAATTTGGGAGTATCATCAAATATTTCCATACTTATTTCTAACCAATCAGTAAATAACACTCATTCTATTCAAGCTCTAATCGTATTACCTCCTCATTCCATATCTTATTTCCTAATTTACATACATCTCTAAAATACTTCTCCATCCTACGCCCCACACTGAAAGATCTGGTGGAAGAATCTCAGAGCGCTCTTTCGCTATTTTTTCATGATCCCGTGTTTGTGTCCAGCCCTCAATACTACTCTATTCTAATTGTGGCTGCCCGAAACTGTCTTGTCCTGTTTTAGACTTTTCTTCTATGACTCAACAAGCACTTCTCCCTATACTCTATACGCGGATCGTATTCTCTTTACTTTCGTCGAAACTCGAGAGTATATGTGATCTCATTGCACTCGCACCGCACGCCTATGTCTCAAGAGACCGGTGATCCTTCATAAACACTTCGCATTCACGTGCTTAATCGCGAGTTCCTTTTCCGTCGCTACTCTTCTCGTCCAATGCCCATACCCCTAATCCAATTCTGAAGATTACATTTACTTCCATTTTATATAGGTCACTCAAAACTCTGATTTACATCCCATTGAGTTATTACTATTCAGAAAGATATCTTAGTAGCTTCTAGCCATAAGTAATTCTCATTTAACGCTGATCATAAGTATAACAAGCAAAAGGTATACATAAGGTACCGTAGTGATTATAGTTGCTAGGTCCCTTGTCGTAGCCTTTAATAGACCTATTGCGTAAGAATATTAATTATATTATATATATATATATATATATAATTATATATGTATATATTATATATATTAAGTATTATTAATATATATTTTCATATATTAATAATATATATATATATTATATATATATATATAATATTATTGATATATATATAATATATAATTATAATATAATATATTATATATATATATAATATAATTAATGATAATTATTGTATATTATTTATTTATATATTATTATATATATTAATATATATAATATATTAATTAATATATATATTAATATATAATTATTTAATATGTATATATTATATTTAATTAATATAATATAATTATTAATAATATTATAATATAATATATTATATAATTAATTATATATATATATTAATATTAATAATATATATATATTAATTAATATAAAAATATTATAACTATTATATATTATATTTATGTATTAATATATATATATATATAATATGATATTAAATATTAATATATATATATATATATATATTATAATTATATATAATATAATAATATATTATTAAATTAATATATATATATATATTATTATATATCATTAATATATATATTAATATATTATATATATATTAATATATATATATATTATATATATATATAATTATACTGTATATATAATATTAATATATCATATATTAATATAATATTTAATATATATATATTAATATGGTTTCAGAAGATATTTATTTCATTATTAATATATTTAATTTATTAAATTATTAATGGCAAATCTTATTATTAATTATAGTAATATATTTAATATTATTTATTAATTTTACATATATATTAATTTAATTATAATTATATTTAATATATTTAATTATAATTTAATTTATAAATATATTATTATTATTTATATTATTAATTATATTATATTATATTATTAATTATTATATTATTATTATTGATTACCATTATTATTATTATTATTCTTACATATTATTAAATTTAATAATATTATACATTGTAGATTGTTTATTAATGTGGTAAGTAAAGTTAATATTTATAATTTATATATAATAGTTAATAAGTTAGTTTATAGTAGTAGTATTTATAGAATAATATTATATAAGTTAGTTTAGCAGATAATAAGTTATGATATTATATTAGTTATAATTAAGTATTAGATAGTATTATATATATATTATATAATTATATAATATATATATAATATATATGATAATTTATTAATTATATATATATATATATAATTATAATAATTATATAAATTAATATTAATTATTAATTATATTTATTATTATTTATTATATATTATTTATATTATAATTTAAAATTATTATTATTATTATTATTATTTTATTTATTTATTATTATTTTATCTAGTTTAATTTCTTATCTGTCATGTTAGTATTGTTTATATTTTTATCAACTAAATTTTATTCACTATTATTATATCTATTAATTATCGAAAATTAATCATAATTTCATTTGATTCTATATATAACAAATTCACTTTTTTATCATTAATAATATAATCAATAAATTATTCAAATTATTCAGTTTATATATTATTATTATTATTATTATTATTATTATATTATTATTATAGAGTTCATTAATTATTGGTTTTACCATATCCGTATCCCATTTTCTAAATTGAATTACTTCACATAATCATTCACTCCCAAGAATATATTATCTATTATCTGAATATCTCAGTTATTCATTTTTTTACTATAAATCGAAATATAATATATCATCTTAAATTCACTTATATTATTATTATTTTAAGTTTCTTATTATTTGTCCTAGTGTGACATAAATAATTTATCATTCCGAGTTCATATATTTATTTTTCACTTATATTACTTCTGGTCAAATTTATATTTATATCTTGTTATGACTAACTTATACACAAATTCTAATGCGATTGGTGGATATACTTAGTTACTCAGAAGAAGCTATTAATATAAACTATTCTTATGGATTGAAATTAAATATATTCATTAGTTATCATACACTAATTATTTGGTTATTTATTAATTAATACTGATTTTATATTATTTATTATTATTATTAATTATATTAAGTTTTATATATATTTAATCTATATTATTTTCATTAATTTATTATTAATTATTCTACAATCTATTTCACAGTGCACACATTTTGATGTCATTTTTCTATTGATAGACTTTGATGAGACTCGAATGGGAAAGTTCTTACTTGTTTGCTGATTCCGTCTCATCTAATAAAAAAGCCGTCTAGCAAAATTAATACTATTGAAATTTGTGATAAGTGATTTAATTTAATATTTTTTCTTTCGTCAAAAGGATTTTAGGGGGCAAGTGGGGTAATCACTCGCATTTAATAAATAATGCAAAGCTGGATGTGTATCTATATTATCAAGCATTTAATTTGTATTTTCTCTAATCTGAAGAATAAAAAGCTATAGAATGATATATTATATCATTAAATATTATATTTATTATCTTATTATTATTGTAATACAAATTACCAATTCATAATAAATATTATCAATGATTAGGGAGTTATCCTTTAATATATAGCTTATATTAATTTATACCTTCATTATAAATTTATTCTTTACATTGGCTTCTTTTATAATAAGAATTTTAGTTAATTAAAGCAAAAATGTGAGATGATAATGTAAGTTTGGTAATTATACAGAAAGTATTTTAATTAAAATTATGAAGAAATTTTCCTTCTCACTTTCATATGGAAAACTAATTCTCTCAGTTTAAAATGACATATTATTAATAATATAAATTGGAGCAAAGGGAAATCTAATTCTTAAGTATAAGTATTTATAAAAATTATAATTTCATTATAATCAGAATTTATATTTTGGCAAATTTGTGTTAAATATCAAAATTACGTAGAAACTTTACAGAGAATTTTCTCTTGCCTGAAAATTTTATATATATTTTTTATATTTTATCATTTTATTTTTAACAAAAGAATTACTTAAAAAATAAAATAAATATATAGGTGTAAATTTTTTTTCTTATATTTTGGTTAATTTTTTCTTTACTTTAAATATAGACATGATAATTATGTCTTATTATTTCGTTAATATAATATTCACTACCCATTTAATACAAAATAAAAAATAATTAAATTATAACTATATTATTAATATTAAATAATATAAAAATAATATAATTAGGTTGACGAACCTAATATAACATAACAATATAATATATATATTTAAACATACAATACATTTAACATATAGCATAACAATATAACCATAACCTATAATCAAATATACTATAACATACATAATATAATACATACTATAACACATACTATACATTACATGCATTACACATATACATACTACAATAACATATCAATATATATATCAATACTACATAATATTTAACATCCATACAATAACATAATACATCCGAACATATGCATATCATTAACATCAAACATTATATACATACACATCAATAATACATAACATATCATATACATACATACATTACAATATACTATATATACAACATACCATACATAACATATACTATACAACATATAACCTATCATATACATATACCATACATACATAAAAGAATATATATTGTTCTCACATTATTATCATTCTAAATCCATCACTACTCTCACGTTTCATTTATAGAGATTGCAAGCAGAAATAGGAAAAATATATATAGTGTGTCATCTTTGTGTAATCTTGATAATTTTTTGTGTTATCAATGTAATATAACATCTCGAAAGACCTTTTAAGAGAAAAGTAAACTCCTCTCATTTAAAAAGTAATTACCCGAAAAATCACACTAATTTTATAAGTAATTTGAAATTG
>JABUQX010020805.1:0-40000 GCA_015478945.1 Trachelipus rathkii
ATAGAGATTTTGTAGTTTTTATAACTATTCAATAGACTTTTTGTTTATTGTGTATATTTATATATGTCCAGTAACGTTGTTGCAAGTTCTTTGATTAACTCGTGCCTTTATCAATTTGTAATTGAAATTTTTATGCCAACTTCCGAAGGCTTAGAATTTAGGCAAGTTTTTTCCGATATTTTTGTGTATTATTTAGGTTTATTTAAAATCCAAATTTAAAGTTTTAATTTTGAAAACATAATCAAAATATTTCAGAGACGGTAGAAGCCACTGTTGGGCTATCGATGACATCGTCCCTTATTTGGTGTTTTTGTCCTAAGTTTATGTTAGTCTTAGTGTATTATAATTCAAATTTTTGTATGAGAGTTAGATAATTCAATGCATCATTGCCTTAGACCCTTGCCGATTACAGTTGTTTTCCTAACAAAAAAATTCAAGCTCAAACTTAGGGCTAGGTCATTTTCAACTTCAAATTTTTTTTTTTTTTGTGGTCTTTCTAGACCTTATTTCAAAATTTCATAATCAAATAATTTGCCCGATTGTGGTAGCATATCTCATTTTTTCTCAAACAGTTCAATTTCAATATGTTTAGGTTCATTCTTATGGTCCTAGATTAACTTCAACTTCAAATTTTTAGTTTTTTTGGTTAATAGACCATTTTCAGAATTCAAGAGATAATTTGCCTGTTGTAGGCTTATCGTGTCAATTAATTTCATCTTTCTTCAGGGTTCATTGTCCTTGGTCATTCTAGCCAATTATTTTCAGCGAAAATGTCTGACCCAGAGATACAATGCTTTCTTGATATGAGTTAAAAAATCTAAGCCATATGTTTCATGCATTGTCATCCGTCTCAGGCATCTAAGTAAGATATTTATCTTAGTTGAGATATTTAGTAGTAGGGCCTACAGATATATAATAATGATAAAGATGCAGTTTATGTAAAGATCTTGTAGAGGAAGTAGAATATTTTTAAATTAGATATTAATATCAAAATGGATAAAAGTATTATAAAAATTTACATACGGATAATATAGGATTGGTTAGCCAGAGTTCTAGTACCAATGCTCGTAAATCAATATTTAAGTGAATTTAAAATTTTAAGGGATAAATCAAATTCCCTCTCAAAATAATACTGCTCTTCTATTCTGTGAATTCTGTTTCTTGAGGAGCTATAGGAGTTGTGGTTCTGAGGTGTAATGTAAACTGATAATGTTGTGCTTATTAAAACTCAATTTTCAAATTTAAGAGTTTTCCTTTGATTTGACAGAAAAATTTTAAGTGAATATTAAACTTTCATTGCTTAAATAAATAAATTTAAAGGGACCAAAGTTTATCTCTCTGATTCAGAATCTTTCTATTAGTGATTATAATTATAATAAGGCTCTTGAAATTTTTAACAAGATTTTTTAGACGAAAATCAATATTATGAAATCGTTAAAAAATAATTTCTTTAATAAGTTAATTTTTGACCCAACATATAATGCGACAAGGGTTTACATAATATATCAAGAATTAATATATGAACTAAGAGTTATAACTCAAATATCTCGAG
Source organism: Trachelipus rathkii (assembly GCA_015478945.1). Taxonomy (NCBI): domain Eukaryota; kingdom Metazoa; phylum Arthropoda; class Malacostraca; order Isopoda; family Trachelipodidae; genus Trachelipus; species Trachelipus rathkii. The sequence continues at coordinate 1,553 of JABUQX010020805.1, forward strand.
AGCTAGGATTAGTAGTACTTAGCTCCATAGTGTTATCAAAAATTACCTTAATGTGGTAGTAAAGTAAATTAATATTCGCAAGTTGAATCCAATTACCCTATTTAAACTCAAAATTTTAAGCAGCTACAATGAAATTATAAAAATATGTTAAAATGTGTTAAAAATATAAGTCAAAATTTCTATCCAGTTCCTCCCCATAATAATATTTCAAAATTTAAAAATATAATACTTCGGAAAAAACTAATTTTAATTTAAAATTAATGATAAATCATCTAGTATGAGTCCTTAAATCTAATAATAGGCCTGATTCCAATTCTTGCAGAATTTCAAAACTCATACTAATGAAGTTATTGGAAATGAAGCTTCTCATAGTTTGATTCTTCCAATTCTAAAATCAAAGGTTATTCAAAATCTTGTAAGTTTTGTTCATCACAAGGTCATGTGATGCCAATTGCAATGTTTATCAAACCTATGATTTAAGAATCAAGAGATGTATTGAAATAAATCTATGCATTAAATGTTCAAGTACTAAATCATAACTCAGATAGGGTCCTGGACCTTGAGTAATGCTAACTTTCTTTCAAGTGCAGTGTTGCAATAAAAGAAGTCATATTACAGCTCTTTGTAAGCAAAAGGAAAAGTTCACCTCAGAAATGTATGTCTTAGCTTTTAGCCAAAGTACCAACAATTTATATTTGTTGCAATCAATTACTATAAGGATTGGTTAGTAGGTAAAGTTCGGCTTCAGTCGATGCTAACGACTGGCTCACAGAGGTCCTACCTTTCTAAAAGAGTGCTTGAAAAACTCAATATATCTGTAGAGAACCATCAAAAGCACTCAATACGATATAAAACCTATTTAGGTGTTACCACACCAGTTTGAAAGAGACCGTTCTTGATGTATATATGGACATCTTGTTTCACCCTCCTCTTTGGTTGATGAGGATTTCAATAATTTATGAGGTTAAAGTTCGTAGATAGGCTCTTAAATTAATTTGAGACATTAAATCTTACAAATTAGCTGATTCTGGCTTTAAGAGTCTAATAACTCATTTTTCGATTTGGATGCCTTAATTGGCTATAGAGTATTTCCCTCAAATAGAATTGATTAAATGTATGGGTGGATTGCTTTTAAGTTAAGAGATGGTTCTATTATTCCATTTGGAAATATTAATTTTATATACAATAATCTAATAAGAGTTTCAAATCCACATCAATTGTTCAATCATAATCATAATAAAATCAAAATCTAAAATAAAACAATTCCTTGAACCATATTTTGGTTAATGCAGTCTTAAACTGTACATTTTATTTTTAATCCTGTTAAGCATATCCTAGTATTCAGAGTAGAACAAGATTAGAAAACATGTCACATAGGAGTCTTAGGTATTGAAGGTATGAAAAATAATAAATCTGAAGATGATTTGAAACAGATTGAAAAATTCAAAGGTGGTATAGAGTTTAAAGACGGAAAATATCATATAGATCTTCCATGGATTGAAGATAAACTTACCTTGTTGCCATCAAACTATAACATTGCTCTTGGCAGTACTTAATAGGTTCATGAAAATAGAAAGAAAAGATTTAGTTTTTAAGGCCTATGATGATGTCTTTCAGCAACAATTAGCAGATGGTTTATTGAGAGTTTCAAAAGTAAATCTCCTGAGTATAGAAAATATATTTTTGGGGCTACCTCACAGACCTTGTTATCAATACTGATGAACAAGTACAACATAGGTCAGGCCTGTGTTTAAACTGTCTCTAAAATAATTCTTCTTTAACATTCTAATAGAGGCAGCTATACAGGACATCTTAATTTCTTCCCATTAGACATTTATTCCGGTTCAGATCAAAATCAGTTTGTTATCTATCAAATATAAACAAGCCTTCCTTCAGATTAAGTTAAAAACTATTAACGAATTCGCTTTTTTGCTTTTATTTTGTAAAATAATGGTCAATTAAAGGTTTATCGATACTCAACCATTGTTTTTGGTTTCACATCCTAACCTTTCATCCTCAATTATATCATCAACATCATGCTCAAGTCTATGAGGATGATATGCATGTACGCAGATTCTATTGAATAATTTTTTTGTAGATAATTTATAATTAGTTGGCAATGATCCATCAACATTTAAATGAACTCTATCATAAATCAACAAGAATGGAAGATGGTGGTTTCCCTCTTAGAAGTTGGGACTCAATAATGATCAATTAAGAGCTGTTATGGAAGGAGAGGGTAGAATAGTTAACATCTAGGAATCAGAAGTATAAGGTCTTGGAAAGCTTTTTAATCCTCTACAAGATCAGTTTAAAACTAGCAATTTTTCAGTAAATCTGATGCAAATCCAAAAAGATTGTTGTTTATCTGCTTGCCCAAGGTTTTTTGGGGATCTTTTAAATATTCTTTTTTTACCTGCACATATCCTGGTTATTAATTAGGAAATTATGGCAATTAGGTCTCAATGGTGGAAAAAGTCCCTGCGATTTTTTAGTTTCTGTGTTCTCTATGTCAATTTTAAATAAAGTTACATAATATTGAAGATGAAAGGTGTGTCTTTCTCACCTCTCCTCAAACTCTATTCGTATTTTGTGAAGCTTCAACGTCTTGGTTATGGTTTGCAGTTTATATATATAGGTCAAGGTTCAAATTTAGTTTTTTCAAAGGCCAAGGTGGCCCCTTTCAAATCTAGGCCTTTGCCCTCTTTGGAGTTGCTGTCTGTGTTCTTATTTTTCAGGTATTAAATCAATATTATCAGAATTCCCTAATGTTCAGCAAAAACATAAAAGTCTTTGTAGATGCTCAAATTGTTCTTTCATGGCTCTTCTGGAAGAGCAAAAAATAAAAATATTTTTGTAAATAAGCGCAAAGAAATTTATCAAATATACAAAATCAAAGTTGAGCTTAGAGTACAAGTATCCATTTCTCATGCTTACATCAATACTGCTGAAAACCCAGCAGATCTGATGAATGTTGTAAACTTATTTTCTGCTTTCAAATTGCATTATGGCTGAGAAACTAAGCTTAGAAGAAAGAGCATCTCAATGCCTATTAGTAACTTTAATGTTGTCTGAGGCCAATAAGGAAAAGACTTTTACAATGTCAAACTTGTGGTTGTTTACCAGCTTGTTACCTATTTTAAAGACTACTCAAGGTGGATAAAGCTTTAGTAAAGTAACTTCAAAATATTAAATTCATTAGGCAGGTTAAAGGGATGATGAGGATTGTGATCAGAAAGCCCAACTCATTGGTTGAAGATAATGCAGCAACATTGTTTTTCTAAGGAGATATTATTTCTCCAAAATCCTAAAAAGGATGAAATTCCACTGCTGGTTAATCAACTTAACTTATTCATAGATGATAAAGGCCTCATGCCGATCCAAAGGGAGAAGATCAATTATTAATTTATATAATGATGATGGTGATAAATAATTCTCTTGGGCAAGGATCATATCTCACTAATTAATCATAAAGATTTTTTATTCTAGATGTCAACACTTGGGTGTTCAAACCACTATCAATTTCATCAGAGCTCATGGCTTCTGGATTACCAAGGCCAGGCAGTCTGTAAAGAATGTTTTGTCATACTGTATAGTATGCAAAAAATTTAACAGTATATATACCCTTTAAATATCCAAAAATGACTAATCTTCCTCATCAATAGAGTTATTTTTGTGCGTCCCTTTGAGCATACTGGTGACTTTACAGAGCATCTCGTTGTAAAGATTAATGATAAGGAACTTCAAAAAATGTATCTGTTAATTTTCACACTGCTAAATCAAGGTATTCATTTGATGTCCTTACCAGATATGTCCACTGAATCCTTTTTACTTTCATTCCAACGTTTCACAAATATATATGGCATACCGTCCAATTTGTACTCAGATTAATGCCAGGAATTTCAAACAAAGTGGAAATATACTGTTAGAATTCTTGTCGAGATATGTTTTCTGACATATGCGTATAATACATGACAAAGAGAGAGATGTCCCAATCTATTCCAGTTTGGGTGGGAGATCAGATTTTGGGAGAGAATGATCGACACAGTTAAGGGATGTCCTATAAAACTATCAGTAAGGCACCTTAACTATTTTTTCAACTGTTAAAGTATTCAATATCGACCAATCGCTAGCAGAGAGAGAGACATTGAGAGCGGAGGAGGTATATTATATTAGATGGAGGTGAGAGTTGATGTTGGGGGCAGTGTGTGCAAGAGTGAGAATGAGCATCACGTATATTTTCCATTATATTCGATATATAGTTCATCTCACACTACACATTACATATGTTATATAATAATTATCTGCATCTAAACAACAAGACTAGCCTATATATCACAGAGACAGAGAGAGGAGACTTTCAGGGGAATTACTGGTATGAGTCTTACCTATTAAATTTGCGCCAGACAAGTAGAAGTACTCTACAGATCAAGTGAGCCACAGAATAAAGGTTTGGAAATATAGTTTGAATTCACACACCTAACAAACTATGACCTTCTGCTTTTTGGGCGAGAGAGTAGGAAGTATCTTATCGGTTTACGGAGGGTATGAGAGAGAGGCATCGAGACACGCGTTCATAATAAACGAGATGAATGGTATACAAGACTGTCAGTTAATTGATCTCTGGATTCGAATGAACTCTTAGGCTCAAGCAATACGCGAGGACGCTACTGTCATAGATGCTGCAATGACGAGTGGTCAGACACGAGAGTGGAGCTGCCGGAAGAGAAAAGCATGGAGATGAAGGAGAGCTAATAGAGTGAAAACTACAACGAGGTTGAATGTGAGCAGACGAATGTCATTCAGTTATTCAAAGTAATGCATGGGATGCTGACGCGTAGAGATGATACAAATCCTGGCAACTTCGGTAATAAAGGAAATTCACCTCACTATGGCACGTACTCACAAAGCAGGTATATCAAGTTTATCGTCAATCAACACATCAGGTCAAAAAGACCTCTTAGACAGGCTGCTGTCAAATGTCAAGAATTTCTTCGCAGGAATTTATTAAAGAAGAAAAAGCATACGAGCTGTCATTGCAAGTGGTTTTCATTGCAACTCTTAACTTTGACGATATAAAAACTGTTATATACTTTCATATATATAGTATATATATATTAGTATATATATATATTATATATATATATATATATATATATTATATATATATATCTCAATATATATATATATATAATATATATACTTATATATATATAATATATGTATATATATATATATATTATATTATATAGTAGAGAGAGTATATATATATATATATATAATATATAATATATAACGATATATATATATGATATTATAATTATATATAATATTCTATATATATATCTCTTCTATTTTGCTTATTTAGTATTTTATTTAGGAAACACAAAGGGTACTATAACATACAGTAACTTTTACATAGCAAGAAAGGAGAATATAATTTTTGGTCTACAATGTGATATTCATTTGCACTAATTTCAATTTCTACTAAAAAATCAATGTCTTACGACAACTGCGGACTCACTTCAAAATTCAATAGCGTCTATTTAGTCGTGCTTGTAGAATCAAAATTTAATGATAAAAAATGGTAATGTGTTTAGTAGTAAATTGTAATATTCCCTTTCTCAACCTTTATCAACCCTACTCTAATCTGTTTGCTCTTACTCACCTAATATTTTAACCTCAAATAAGTGTAGTGTAGTATAATTTAATAAAGCCACAAGGCTGAGTTCTTAAAAACTATCAGAACTTCCTCAAGGACCAAAAATGTCTTTGAATAACCAACAAACTTAGTAAAAGTGTTTTAAAAATGCGGATATTTTATATATATATATAATATATTATATATATATATATATATATATTATATATATATAGTATATATACTATATATATATATTATATTAATAAATATATATATATATATATATATATATATATATAGTATATATATATATATATATAATATATATATATACTATATATTAATTTTTTTTTAGTTTTGAAGTAATGCTGCTATCAAAAAGGGTAGTATCCTGGCAAATGGTGTGTTGAGCATCTATGCGTATTTTCGAAGAGATTGTTATTTGGCATCTGGTTATTCTTCAACAAAGTAACTGTGCATCATATAATTATTTTAATGAAACGTGAATTCATATAAAAATCAGGTGCATTAGATATAATATAAAGTAACAGATAGTTGGTACAGATATCTTGACGTACTTGTTCAATTGGTATGGTAATTCCTGTGTCGCTCCTCAAAGATTTGAAAAATGGAAGCGCACAATCAAAACAAAATAGCTATTAATAAATAATATTCAAAATGCCTGATGATATAGAAGAATCAATACATCCAGTATCGAGAGAGGTACAGTAACCATAATAGCATAATGATTACATGAATATAAATATAATACATTTTCGCTTACATAAATGGATATCATCCACTTGGGATGATAGCGTAGATACGTGCAATTAAACTAAAAACAAAAATAACTATAGAGCCATCCAATTAACTCAGATGGTGATCTCAATATTAAATATTATATTTATATATATAATATAAATATTATATATATATATTATTATCTATATATATATATATATATATTATAATTATATATTCGTATATATGATATATAATTATATATATATTATATTATATATAGTATATATATATATATAATATATATATATATATATATACTATATATATAATATAGTATTGTCGGCTTTTGTGAGATCGGAAGCAGACCTTGAACGGTAACATCAAGGAGATTTGAATGGAAAGGATGAACTTCAATGTTTTCAGGTTATTCTAAAAACACTATTACAACACAGACCCTTTTTTTTTTTTTTTTTTTTTTTTTTTTTTTACAGTTGTCAACCACCACTCACGGGCAGAGCCTATTCAAGGAGGGGGTTTCACGCCTCAGAAGTCATCAACTACGCAAACTACGCAGGGATGAGGAGAGACTCAGGCTTTAAAGTGAGAGAGATTAAATTCAGCAAGGAACACAAGAAGATGGAAGAAAATTCCACAAAACTGAGTGGCAGGAAAGAAGGAAAGCACCTATATACAGCGCACAAGCTGGAATGTTACAATATACATGCACAAAACTCATGCCCGACCACAGCACTCGCGCCTTGTGCTATGAGGCATCGTAAAGGTGGACGCGAGTGAAAGTTTTCGTTACCTGCCGCTGCTGTAGCTATATGAAAGATAGAGATAAACGCACAACATGCGCGCGCAAGATAGAGGGTCAAGTGAACTGGAAAGAGCACAGAACAGTTTATAAGTCCTTTGCGCTTTGACTCTACCTAATCCAAAAAGCCGCGGGTAAATATCAGAGCCCCCCCTCAGTATATGAGAGAGTACTGGCCAGATCAAGGGCGATGATGGGCCCCTGTATATAGCTGGAGCAAAGGAAAACAAGTCTCCGCAGACTAAACAAATGTCCAAGTTTTTGGGAGGCCGCCCTAGCACGCATTGTGATGTGAGGTTTCGAAGACATTTTTTTGTTATGTTAAGGTCAAGGATGTTCATATTGTAGACAGAGAGAGAGTAGAAACAGTCGAAAGAGGATGGAAAGTTTAGAAGGTGTCTAGAGAGGTGAGATTTGCAGAAGTTGGTTCTTAAGGAAGTGAATTTCAACAAGTTGAAACGACCACTGAAGAGCGGAAATTCTATCCAGATCAGCGACGAATATAGAATCGAAAGATTAAGACGAGAGGCAATTCTAGAAGTAAAAGAGGGAGAGCAGCATTTAAATGAGTAAGATGAGATCGAGTCATCGGCCATAAGCACGAGTGGATAGAGTTAGATGTGCAGGTGAGAAAATCATGTACAGATGGAAAGAAAGTAGGAATAAAGTAGTAGATAAGACAGAACCTTGAGGAACACACCATTGACGAAAAGAAGAAGAAGTCGCCATACACACGCCGATTAGTGAGGCGATTGAAGAAAACTAGACCATCAGTAGGGAGATAGAAGAGGAAACGTAGCGGCACTGAGCGCATGTGCACCAAAGGAGGAGCTTGAGAGCAGTGACGAGTGCCATATCCCGGTCAAATGCTTGGGATATGTCAATTGCGCCACGAACCAAAGTCTGCCGTAGGGTTCTGATGGGAAAACACCAAATCAGTTAAGATAGGAGAGTATACGTCGCCAGTAGACCTCAGAGCGCCGAAAAGCCGTACTGGCGAACGGATGAAGTGAAATTGAGATCACCAGATGGGTCCTAGAAAATGAGATTTGAGTGGGTTTCAAGAGATTTAGATATTGAATATACAATTAGAGATATAGGTCGACTAAGTTAGAGAGGATACGAGCGGGCTTCCTTTTTTTCGAAACAGGTTGGAATGTGTGCGTGCTTCAACACTAGGGGAAAGTATTCAGTATTGAGACAATGAGAGAAAATAGTTGACACGAAGGGTCGGGGGTAGTCAGAAACAAAACACGTAGCATCTGGAGTCATATATGGATGGCAATATGGTCTTATCTAGAGTGAGGGCTGTCTAACGGACCGCGCAAAGATTACCTCAAAACTAAAACTGGGAGGAATTGCCATCCGGGCCCTCCGCCTTCCTAACGTTCATGAGATTTCAGGAGCCCATCAACCCGAATCAAATGTACTCAGAGCAATGGCATAGGACAGAGTGAGAGAAGAAGCGAGGAGGAGGAGGAATGCAGAATGCGTCTTAAGGTTGAGTTTAGAGAAATAGGAGCGCCGAAGAGATTAGCCTTTTCAGGTTAGAAATTAGCACAGAAACCATCAGTCGAATGAAGAGGAGGAAAGACCAATTTTTACAGAGAGTTGTTGGAGATATTTTTGGCGAAGTAGGAAAAGAGGCAAGCAGGCCACGAAAGATTACTATCAGTAGGCAAAATCAAAGGAGGTAGAGCAATTTCGTTTGAGTGGAAAGTCCAGCTTTGGCTTCGACCGAAGAGTATCCTACACGATTCTGTTTAGCTGAATTAAAAATTAGGCAAGCGTGGAATAGGAGAACGCAGAATTTTTCACCCAATCGATACGACTGTTCTCTAAGCCATGAATGGTCCAGGAGCAAGCACAGATCAAACCATGGATTATGAGGAGAGAAGATTTAGATTCGAAGAATGGAATGAACCGCTCATTCCCATCAACGATAAACGCTCGACCTTATTTCAAGTGATCTTATCGCAGAAGCGAAGCATCACCAGAGTCAAAGCAGTCATTCAATTATAGTTAGGTAGGAGCGACGCAAGGCCCCCCAATCGCCGATGCAAATGCCAGAAAAAACCGAATAGGGCAGAGATGAGCGTTTGAGAGAAAGTATTTAATTAGAGATATAAGGTTTTGGGTCAGATTTACGATAGGAGCGAAAGTGGTGTATTTAAAGGATAGAAGGACTAGTGGGTGAAACATAGGTCAAGTGTGTTCAATGATTGGTTGGGACTATCCGGAATGTGTGTGATCTTAATTTATTTGCTCAAGATCGATTGAGAATGCTGAATTGATTCGGACTCCTCCCACCTTAAATGCAGTATGCGAAGGACCCCAACTCCATTCATGTTGTGTAGCATGAAAAGTCGCCCTAATAGAGGACTCAGCAGGCTTTCCAGCGTGATGGGTAGACAACTTCTGTCGCGAGTGGTGACGCTGTATCGTAAAAATTTCTCCTTTTCTAAGCACTCCACGGGAAAAGGTCCATGCGTACTTGGTTGGGGGCGTGCGCTGTGAGGTTATGGCGACAAACAGAGTGCATGAAGAAAGATCCTTTTGTTTAAGGGGATTTAAATAAAAAAACATGCCAACTTTATTGTGTGGACGAGAGAGGGCTGTGGAGTCTCACGAAAACAGCACAGCATCTCAGCAGTTGGATATGGAGTAGAAGGGGGGGGGAGACTGAGAAAACAATATCACGACAGGAAGTACGAAGAGGAGAACCTAGCACTATTTTACATCAGAGAATACCGCACGAACAGTGCAAGTCCTGCTTTAACAGCGGAGCGCATAGCAAGAATAACGAAAGGAGAGCATCGGGTGCCATTTCCGGGTGGGGTGGAGCCAGAAGAGGGAAGCCTTTAAGCTGAGCGGTAGAAATCGTTCTATCATGATCCATTCTTCCTTCATGAGGATGGAGAGCTTGTGGCTATGGATATTCTCCGAACCAATGGGTATCCAATCAAATCGTGCTCTTCAAGAGTGATTCGATAAGGGTCGTCTGATGATCCCGTGGGTAACGAAAAGGTACGTGAGCAAACGAGAAAACCCAGTGAGATAAGAAGCTTTAGCAATGGAATTGCTGCGTTGACGTTGGAGATAGGAATATGCCTCCGTTCAGCGAGTGAATCGGATCTATAACGTAAGAATAGTATTTTTTGCTCTCTAGAAGGTGAAGTAGGACCAAAACCGATATGTCGATGGACATGTTCAAAGAACGGGCACCAGGAAGTAGGAAAGTGCTAAGGGGTGAAGCTTTTGGTGTGACGGTTGCACTTTTAGGATCCGTTGACAGGAAAAGACAAGGGCGGACCCAAGTTGCACGATTCGGCACTTCTTTATCAGGGCCTCACAAACACGGGCAGCAACTAGTTCTCGAGATACGCATTCAATGCCTTGGGTGAGAAGGGAGTTGCAAATTGAGGAAACATGCCTTACGAAATGATGCAAGGGAACGAAAGAGGTCAGGAGAGGTGCCGAGACACCGTCACAGGCGAGCCAAGCCCCGGTGGGGGAGAAGCGGGAAGTCTCTCTGAGCTTCTATCCTCAGGAGGAAGTTGGAGCCACTCCAGCCTCTGGAGGGAAGAGTCGTTGTTGGAAGTGCAAGGATCAAGTTCAGCAGCTTGGCACGTGCCATGGCATCAAAGCTCAATGATCGGCAGAGCTGAAATCACGTCAATTTCAATTGGCGGGAGAGAGCGTCGGCGTGAAGTTGTCAATCACCGATGAAATATTTGCCTAACATCCCAAGTGGGAGAAGCTGTGAGACGTACTCAAGGTGAGGAGCTTCTCTCGGAAGAGTTCGCCTCATAGGGCCTAAGATGGTCATAGGAAAGTAAGGGTTTATGGTCGATGAGAATTTGAAGCTCACGACCTTCTAGAAAGTAACCGGAATGTCCGAACGGTGAGATAAATTGCAAGCAACTCCTGTCAAATAGCACTATTAGCCGAGTTTCAGCAGTTGTAACTGCGAGACGGACGAACCGTCGTGTAAGAGTTTGTGCTTTCTAGGCTCCACCGACCGTGAAATCTGAAGCGTCCACCTGAAATTCGCGCTCGGTGCGATCCTGTGGGGAGACAAGGAGTAGTTGCTGAAGGAGTAGCTTCTTTGGAGACTCATGAACGCGGATTTGCTCGTCAATTCCAATCTACTTTCGTACTGCTAGCCGGCGTTCTTGGGACGTTTCGAAGGGCGGTAAGTGGGTCAAAGAATATCTGACCTGATTTCAGGAATCGGTGGTAAAAATTAAGCATCCCAAGAAACTGACGCAGTTGTTTTCTGATTTTGAGGCGGAGGGAACATGCGAATGGCGTCAACCACCTCTGCCAGAGACAAATAACCACTACGAAGACCGTGTGCCAAGGAAAGTGAGAGAAGCACGCACCAGACACACTTATGCAGGGTTAAGTAGTATTCCACCTTCGTCTAACGAGCGAAAAAAGCGCGCAGCATGTTGCTCGGTTCGATCGGGAGAGGGGAAAGCGACGAGGGAGGTCATAAGGCCAGAAGAAGACGAAGGGAGACTTATGAAACGCTAATTATGAAGCGTTGGAATGACTTGCCGCAGCGTTCTCAGCCGAATGGCATTTTCTGTATAAGTTCAAAGAGACCAGAACAGTGTGATCAACTAGCAGTCTTCGGGACGTCTTCTTCAGACCTGTGTATCTGTGTAGCTCTCACCGAAGTCCGACTTTGCTGCAAGATGGATATTGGCCCGCGCATAATGGGATGTAAAGGACTGTATGAAGACGTGGTACTGTCCTGGGACTGAGAAGCATTAAGGTTTCTATAATCTCCATAGGTTCCAATCGACTGAGGTTTATGAACCAAAATGAAGAGGGCGAACACCAAGAACTCTTCGAGGGTGGATGAAATGCAATCATCGTGAATCTGGTCAGGCTGCCATTGGCGCTTTTGGGCTTATCTGGTGGCAGACGGTGGGCTCTAGCGAAGGTGGGCAGGGCCTGATGAATTCCATATGGTGTAACCACAGACGAGGGTGTATTGACTGCAAAGAAAAAGCAGAACATGACAACAGAGTAACGTGGGAAAAATAGAAATCATTCTGTAGGGATGTTGAGGAAGAAGGGGAGTCACTGAAAGGAGAAGCCACAGCAGGAATGAGCCCTTCAGAACTAGCAGATACTACCAGTAACTGTGGAAGACAGATGTCTACGTAGGAATCCGGACAACCGTACCTTTTTTTTCCGTGTTCTTTTAAATCGAACCATCAGACAAAATAGACAGAAATCACTGCCCCTATTATGGCATGGTGAGTCAGGACATACAAGTTTGCTCACTAGAAAAAGAACCCAGTGTCTGAACAGGGAATCGCACGCGACGGAGAGAGAGGTCGATGGTTTGCATCTTCAAACGTTTCACATAGTAGCAGGAATGGAGTCCAGTACCATTTGCCGGCGTTACACGGAGCTCGTCTGGAGAGGACAGGGGACTTTTGGGACGTGTCCCGTGGAGCAGACAAGAGAAGAGGCACCTGTGTCGATGAGAAAGAACTGGTTTGTGGACTGGACTGTCGAAACAGTCGCAGGACGCGTTGAGGAGAAGAAAAGAAGAAGTAAGATCAAGCAAGGGCAGAGGCAGCTTGTAAAATTCTCTGCCTCTAAGGAACCTTCTGGCTGGTTGGATTTTCCACGAAAGGGGACAAGGGCATTCGCATTTCTTTGCGAGTTGAAGATCGCGAAGCCTATGGTAGTAATACCAATATCCATGTGATATTTGTTGAGGGCCTGGAATTAGGGGGTGTCAGTTTGCGAAACGACGGCCAGCAGTTCACCGATTACGAGGGCGGGAATCTCTGTTGAAGCCGCATCGATTGGAAGAGATAAGAGACGCTCTAGCTTCAGCCTTCATTCTCAGTCATGCTTGTCTACGTAGAGAGACGAGCCTCTACTGCCGCGAGAGACGGGAAGAAAGAGTTCCGCAGCCTGGCCTGTATAATTGGTCAGAAGGATATCGAAGAAGGACTGGGGAACGTTGGGAAAAGAAGGAGAGTAGAGCAGAAGGAGATGAGCTGGGAGAAAGATAAGCCAGAGGTGGGAAGGAACAAGAGAACTTAGAGGCGCATAGGTATTGTGGTAACGGTCATGCAGTGGCATACTAGCAGGTAGGCGCACATCGTATATGGTTGCGTTATGCAGGACAGTCTGCCCTCTCTGCGAGTTCCTGCAAGGTAAGAGCTGGGTCCATAGAAGCCAGGAAGTACTGCATGTCCCTGGCAACTTTTGTAGAACGATTGCGGACCATGCCCGCTCCTGCATCGAGGGGGGTCCACCCAACAGAGCAAATCTGCACCAGGAGGTCGAAGGTTTGACATCCCAGCGCGGAGTGGCGAGCAGTTCTCATCCTGGCTTCTTGAGTGGGGCCACGCCGAGAGTCAGAATCTTTCAGAGCGGTGTAAGGGGTGTGGGAATGGGACAGGGTTGAAAGAGAGTCCCTAATGCAAAGAGAGACTCCTTCAGGAATAAAGGACAAGACGATACCGAACTTTGTCTTTTCGTCCGCCACCGCATGTAAGATGGCCTCTGCCTGACTGAACCAGAGTTCTGGTTGTTGTTGAAAGAAAGGAGGAAGGCGCACGTGAGAAGGTTGGGGTGCGGGAGGAGTGGCGTCAGTTCCCGTCATGACTAAGACAGGGGAAGCAAGGAAAAACGTAGTAGTGGAGAGAGTTGAGCCGAGGCAAAGTACAAGGGAGAAGGAAGTGACGACACCAATATAACACAACTCTTGAGAGCAAGGGCACTAGAATGACCCTTGCACACAGGAACGGCTATGCTTTATCTGCTTTAGTGTATGTTGGAGAATCTTCCTATTGCTGTAGGTATGAGAATGTTAGCTCACACCAAGGTATTATTTATAAAAAATTATCCATAAAATTGCATAATAATAATAATAATAATAATAATAATAATAATAATAATAATAATAATAATAATAATAATAATAATAATAATAATAATAATAATAATAATAATAATAATAATAATAATAATAATAATAATAATGACTTAATAATAACACCATTAATCCTGATAATAACTATATTTATAATAAACGGTCTTCTATCTTTCGGCGAAATTGTATGAATCGTATGGGTACATGGAATGTCAGAGGAATAAATGTTGAGGAGAAGAGGAGAGAGGTGATGGATGTATTTAGAAAGGGCAAATTTGATTTGCTCGCGTAACTGAAAACAAAGAATGAGGAAACGTTGAAATTAAAGGTGGTGTGGTGTGAAATGTGTGTGTGCTGGTGTGGAAATGAATGAGAGAGGAAGAAAAGAATGCAATTTTGATGATGACCTGTGGTACAAAAGCTATGGTAGACTTTATTGTGTGAGTCCTAAATTGTAATGGTTAAATTTAAGTTTGAAAAGGTCAAGGTATGTGTGGTTGTGACGTATGGTCCATCTGAGGGAAACGTTGAAGAGAGTACGATTTTTTGGGATAATCTGAATGATGTTCTGGATGGGGTGAGTAGGAGCTTCAGATTGATAGTTTTGGGGGACCTGAATGGTTGGGAAGGTGATCAAAAAAGGGATGGTATAACAGGAGGTTTTGGGGTGGCGAGAGAAAATGAGAATGGTAAGAAGGTGATTGATTTCTGTGAAGAGAGAGGTATGTGTTTAAGTAATACTTTCTTTAAACACAAGAGTATCCATAAGTATACTATACTAGAGTTGGTGTAGGTAGAGATGGTATCGAAGTGAAAAGTATGATTGATTTAGTGTTGGTGAAGAAGGAGATGTTGAAGTATGTGTTGGATGTTAAATCAGTTAAGGGTTTAGGAATGGGATTATCGGATCATTATGTTGTTCTATGTAAAATTAAGTTAGTGGGGGCTTGAATGGAGAGAAAGGTGATACGAAAGGAAGTAGGTAAAATTAAGAGTGAGAAGTTAAGTGAGCAAGACAATAAGGATAAGTATGTAAGAGCGCTCGCTAGTAAAACGGTTGAATGTGAACAAGTTGATACTGAATAAATCTGGGGGCAAATGAAGGAAGCAATTGTTAGTAGTGCAAAGGAAGTATGTGGATGTGTAAAGTAGGAAGTAAGAATATTAACAGTGAATGGTGGAATGAAAAGAGGTGATGTGAAAGCGGTTAAAGGTAAAGAAGCGTGGTTGAATGTACTAAAAGCAAATGATGAAGACTCAAAAGAAAGATACTTTGAATTATATAAGGAGGAAAAAAGAAATACTAAAAGGTGTATACGTAGGAGAAAACAAGAGGTAAATAAACAGTTTGGAAAGAAGATGAATGGGGACTTACAAGGGAATAAGAAGCTCTTTTGGAAGGAAGCGCGAAAGGTTAAGAATGAGAATAAAGGGAATCCGCTTAGAATAATGAATAGGGATGGTGCTTTTGTAACTGATGAAATGGGTGTGAGAGGAGTGTGGAAAGAACACTTCGAAAATCTGCACAATATTAACAGTAATGAAGAGGTGATAGTGAATGTGTGTGGGTTTGATGGTGCAAGAAGGAATAGGTATTTTGGGGATGAGGTTATTAGTAAGGAGGAGGTAATGGGTAGAGTGAAAAAGTTGAAGAATGGTAAATCTGCAGGTATCGATGAAATTACTGGTGAAATGATCAAGAACGGAGGCGAGATGATGATTGATTGGATTTGGAAGTTGTGTAATAAAGCGTTTATGGAGGGTATAGTTCCAAGGGATTGGAGAGCAGTAATAGTTCCATAATATAATAGTACTAAAAAAGGTAACTATTAAAAGGGTAAGGGAATAAGTTTGTGAGTGTTGTAGGGAAGGTAGCAATGCTGGTATTTTTGGTCGAAAGAGTGCGTCAGTGACTGAAGGACTGATTGGTGAAGAACAAGGTGCGTTTAGGAGTGGTAGAGGATGTGTGGATCAAATCTTTACATTGAAACAAATGATTGAGAAATTGAGGGAGAAGAAGAATAAATTGTATTTAGGTTTTATGGATTTGCAACAGGCGTATGATAGAGTTAATAGGGAAGGTTTATGGCAGGTGTTAGTGATATATGGTGTTGGTGGTAGACTTCTGAATGGAATCAAAAGTATGTATGACGATAGTGAAGCGTGTGTAAGAATAAATGGTGTCAATGGTGATTGGTTTAGGATTAATAGCGGAGTAAGACAGGGTTGTGTTATGTCTCCTTGGTTATTCAATTTGTATATGGATGGGGTTACAATTATGAAAGAATTCGAGGTGGGGATGTGGCAGGAAATGGTGTTAGAATGGTGGAGAATGGAGATGAGTGGAGGGTGCCCTACCTATTATATGCGGATGATTTGGTTCTGTGTGACGAATCTGAAGAGAGTTTGAGAGGATTGGTAGAGAGATTTGGCAGGGTGTGTAAAAGGAGGGGCTTGAAAGTTAACGTGGATAAAAGTAAGGTTATGGTTGTGAGTGAGGACACTCCTCAGTGTGAAGTTATGTTAGATGGTGAACAGCTGGAACAAGTGTCTGAGTTTAAATATTTAGGGTATATGTTGGATGAGAAGGGAACGGACGATGCATAGTGTAATAGGAAAGTTGTAAATGACAGGAAGGTGGCTGGTGCAATTAAATCGCTGGTGAATGTAAAGGGACTAAGTCTTGAGTGTGCTAGGGTCTTACATGAGGGTATGTTGTTACCTGTGTTATTGTATAGTAGTGAGACTATGGTCTGGAATAAGAAGTATAGATCTAAAGTTCAATGTGTTCAGATGGACAATCTTAGGGTTGTGCTAGGTGTGAGAAGAATTGATAAAATGAGGAATGAACTTATTAGAGAGTTGTGTGGTGTGAAAGAAAGGGGGTAATGAGAGAATAAATGAGGTATGTTGAGATGGTTTGGTCATATGGAAAGGATGAATGATAGTCGGTTGGTTAAGCGGATGTATAGTGGCGAGTGTGTTGGGAAAAGACCGGCTGGGAGACCGAAGAAAAAGTGGATTGAGTCAGTAAACGAATGTTTGAAGGAGATAAATGTGAGTTTGTTAGAGGCGAGAAGAAAGGTGTATAACAGGAGTGAATGGCGGGGGATTGTGAGGGGGTATGGTTGTGGCCCACCTGGGAAAGGGATGAACCCACATTGACGATCTACCATAGTGAAGGGTACATCGCTGTCCCATGAAGCTTTAGGTGGATTTTCTGACTGCGATGAGTTCTCTCAAATTAATGGTACTCAGGGGGCGGTAAGGCTGGGCTTTCTTTTCGACTTATGTCATGTTCTTCTACTGCTTTTCTTTTCCGATGCTCGTCACGCACCTTACTCCCATTCTTGGGAAAATAAAAGGAAGATAAAGAAAGAAAGAAAGAAAAAATAATAATAATAATAATAATAATAATAAGAATAATAATAATAATAATAATAATAATAATAATAATAATAATAATAATAATAATAATAATAATAATAATAATAATAATAATAATAATAATAATAATAATAATAATAATAATAATAATAATAATAATAATAATAATAATAACAATAATAATAATAATAATAATAATAATAATAATAATAATAATAATAATAATAATAATAATAATAATAATAATAATAATAATAATAATAATATGAAAAGTAATAATAGTGATAACTGCTTAAAGTTACCGTACGGTACTGGAGGAGTAGGGGTCTGATGTATCTTGAGGTTTGTGAATCAGGTTGGTTGCCACTGCAGGCAGAACTTTTCCCAGCTGGTAGAGGAAAAGGGGAAAAGACAAGCGCAAGTTATGGGTAGATATTCCCGTTACACATGAAACGCAAAATAATATTATAAATTACCAGAAAAAAATAAATACTTTTTGTACGGTAAAAAAAAAAAAAAAAAAAATATGTTTTCTGCAGTGTACTTATGGTCCGCGGTCGTAAGCACCAGATGAGATGAAGTTTCTTTTCGGGTGTTCGTTGGAGATGATACTTATTTCTTTTCCACGACAGGATCACCACTGTCGGCTTTTGAGAGGATAGGTAGCCAGACTTGAACAGTACATCAAAAATTTTGGAATGGAAAGGAGAAGCGTCAATATTTTCAGGTTTATTTCTTAAACTAGATACAACACAGACCCCTGTTCCTTAATTGCTTTGTTAATGGCTTTCATTACATAAAATTCTGTTTTTTTTTTTGTTAATTCCTTATTATAATTGCGCCGTAGCTTTAACACGCGCTTAATTTTCTTTTCGGAGGCAGTTCTTCAGCCCCGATAGATGGCGAGACGATATTCGTGAACGTTGTTGTAATTTGGGCGTATTCAAACTAATATATATTTATATATATATATATATATATATATATATATATATATATATATATATATATATATATATATATATATATATATATATATATATATATATATATATATATATATATATATATATATATATATATATATATATATATATTAAAGGATAAATTAGCACTAGATACAAAAAAGTTAGTGCCGACTTCGGCAAAGATACACCACGGATACCAGCGCTTGAAATAATTAAATTAAACCTTTCAAGAAAAAGAAAACGAAATTATAGTCTCGTTGTTAAAACCATATCCTTTAGCTTATTCTGACAGCCCTCTAACGAATGCTATGTTAAGGTAAATATTTGAGCTTCCTTCCATAAGTACAATAAGATTATGGATCTGAAAGGCTCATATCCAAGCTGGTTTTTGTTCAAGTATGTTTGGTTCACTTCATGGAAAGTTTTTGAATATATATCTTAATGAGAGAGTTTCTGTTTCGTATATGGACGTAATGAGTATAAAAAAATCTTTCATCTGTGATTTCTTTTAATAAGAAAAGTATTAATTCAAATAAAAGTATATGATAGATGTGAATTATTTTATTATTTTATAATTATTTTTAATTTATAGTAATTTAAATTTTTGTTTAATTATTGATTGTAAAACAAAATTAAACTCAGGGTTTTCCTTTTCAAATTTGATTACATAGATATTAATATTAATACACTAATTAATATTAATACACTTTTTGCATACTTTCCCATTATGAACACCGAGTAAATGAATGATCTTGGGGAAATGGTTGCCCTGTGATTTAAACTCGCCTTAGTGTATTGAATGATCGTTTGATGGAAAATTAAGGAAAAATTTTAATTGCCATTTTGGATCAATTCCTTCTACTTCTACCTTCTTTAATTCTTTCCATAAACTGAACCAAGATTCCGCTTCACTTTTAAAATTGTCGCTATTTGTACATACCTTGAATTGATTAATTTTTGTTTTAAATATTCAGATAAATATTTTTGTTTCTTTAATCTTACAAAAATATAACTTGCAAAGCTGAAATCCCTAACATCAAATTAGGCATGAATAAAGAAAATCTGCAGCTACCAAACGCAGAACCATTTAAAAAATTGTCCCCTTGGAATTTTTGGGATTTTAACTTCAAGCTCTTCTGCAAACTTTTCAGCACTTGTTGAAATTTCTCTGACGACAAGCTATCATTTTCATTTCTTTACTTTTTAATATTTCTGGCAACTTTTCACTCGATAGTAAATATTTTTAGTTTGAAGAATATTTGTGAATGGTTCAAATTATGGGGAATGCTTAATTGACGATATAAAATCCGAAAACGAATCTTTAGTACTTTATTTTTGCAGAACTTTTTTCTTCTTCTTTTGCCATACTAATGGGTAAGGAATTAGGATTTGAGATTTCTTTTTTTAAATTTAGATGAAAACGGGAGAGAGGGATGCACATGCCCTTCATTCAACTGAATATATATACCTTATATATATATATATATATATATATATATATATATATATATAAATCTAACAATATATGTATTTATATTTATATATATATATATATATATTATATATATATATATATATATATATATATATATATATATATATATATAAATATATATATATATATATATATATATATATATATATATATATATATATATATATATATATATATATATATATATATATATATATATACATATATATATAACAATATATATATATCTATACTATATATGCTGCTATATAACAATAACAATAACCTTTATATATATATATATATATATATATATATATACAAAGGTGGGCACCATTAATGAGAAAGTTAACGTCATTAATTCTTAATCGTTAACAAAAAAAATTAACGGCGTTAATCATTGAAGCGTTTATCGGTAAAAATGTGAAGTTAACGTTAATCGTTAACGTTAACCGTCTTCAATTTTTTTTTTTTTATACAGTTATCACCACCACTCACGGACAGGGCCTATCCAAGGAGGGGATGTTGCACGCCAAAACTAAATCCATATAGCGCAAATTACGCAGATGAACACAGACGCAGGCAAAAAGTGAGGGAGATTAAATTCAGCAGGAAACACAGAGATGGAAGAGAGTTCCATAGAACAGTGGTGGAAGGAAAAAGGGAAACACCGCAGCAAGCAGCCTGGAGTTGCCAATATCTACAAAACTCGTGCGCAGATGCAGCACCTAAGTCTTGTGCTACGAGGGCGTCGTAAAAGGTGGTGGTACGCGAGTGGTATTCCCTCGAACACCTGCCGCTGCGATACCTATAGAAAAGAATAAAGCACCAACATCGCGCCGCAAAGATAGAGGGTCAAGTGAACTGGAAAGTACATAACAGTTTATAAGCCTTTTGGCTTTTGACTCGACCCTGTCCAAAAGCCGGGTGAAACCAGAGCCCCCCAGAAATGAGAACAGTACTCTATATACAAGGCCGGATGAGACCCTTGTATAGCTGGAGTAACTGAGAAGAGGAAAAAGTCACGCAGTCTAAACAGGACTCCCAGTTTCTTTGAGGCCGCCCCAGCAACCGTTGTGATGTGAGGTTTCCAAGACATTTTTTTTTTTATGTTAAGGCCAAGGATGTTTATATTGTCCAACAGGAGAGACGAGAGAAAGAACCGTCAAAAGACATAGGAAAGTTAGAAGGTATTTTAGAGAGGGAGAATTTGTAAGAAGTTGGGTTTTTAAAGAATTGAATTTCACAAGGTTGAGACGACCCCAGCCCGCAAATTCTATCTAGCAGCGAAAATAGAATCGGAGATTAAGACGAGAGCAATTCTAGAAGTAAAAGATGGAGCAGAGATGAATGAGTTGAAGAATGAAGGGTCGAGTTATCGGCATGTGAGTGGATAGAGATTTAGATGTGCAGGTGAGAAGATCATTAATGAAAAGTAGAATAAGAAGTAGGAGATGAGACGAAACCACAAGGAACTCCACTATTGACAGAAAAAGAAGAAGAAGTCGCTCCATCAACCATAGCCAATGTTTAGGCGATTTGAAAGAAAGCTGAACATAAGTAAGCAAAGAGAAGAGGAGGAAAGGAGGGGGAGCTTGGAGAAAGAGCAGTGCCATACCCGGTCAAATGCTTTGGATATGTCCAACACCACCACGCGAAAGTCTCCAAGTAGTTCTAAAGAGCGGAAAACCATAAAATCGGTTAAATAGGAAGATATATCGCCAGTAGACTTTGAACACCAAAAGCCGTACTAGCGATCGGAAAGAGAGAATGAGATTCCAGATGGTCTAAGAATTGAGAGTTGAGAAAGGGTTTTCAAAGATCTTAGATAGAATACAAGTGAGCTATGGGGCGATAGTTAGAAGGATCAGAGCGGCTTTTCCTTTTTTTCGAATAGGTTGGACATGTGCGTGCTTCAACACTGAGGGAAAGTGTGCGAGTATTAAGACATAGAGAATATAGTTGAACGAGGGGTGGTGTCAGCACGTAATCACATTCCCTCAAATCGGGCTTTTTCCAACCCTTTGTTAAACATTACTAAACTGGATAATAACCGAGTAAATATAGAAACACATTTGAGCCATTGAGAGGGGCGTTTAGGAAATTTTGAAAAAAAAGAAAAGTTTACAACTTTGTCGAAACCGAATCTAATACAATTTAAAATCTGATAAGAAAATATTTTATAAACTCGGAAATTATAAGTTAACTGTTAACGGATGTAGGGGAAAATTTTAACTCGTTAATAGACCGTTAATTTTTTCGAAATTAACGAAAGCGTTAAAAGTTAACGAAAAATTTAACGAATTAGTATATTACAATCAACATGTACTACTACAACTACTATTAATATATATATATATATATATATATATATATATATATATATATATATATATATACTTATATATATATATATATATATATATATATATATATATATATATATATATATATATATATATATATATGCATATATATATATAACATATATATAACATATACTATATATATATATATATATATATATATATATATATATATATATATATATATATATATATATATATATATATATATATATATATATATATATATCACTAACAACAACTTAATATATATATATATATAATATATATATATATATATATGTAACTATAACTTCTATACAACATAATATATATATATATATATATATATATATATATATATAAATCATATATATATATCTTTTTCCTTCTTTATATATTTATTTATTTATTTTTAACATGCACAGGAAACAAAAGTTAATTAGTAAAAAAAAAAAAAAAAAAAAAAGCCCTTTCATACCCTTAACTGCGAGCCTGTCTCAGTCAGAAATTCACCCTTGAGTTTCACAACATTGCTACATACCAACATTGTGATATCTCGTCATTGTCAGGGTTTATCCCCTGAGCTATGGCCACAACCTAGTTCTCTTACAAAACGACGATATTTATTACTATTTTGTACCATTCTTCTCCCTTCTTCTAAATCCACATTTTCTTCCTGCAGATACTTTTACTGACTCGATCCACATTTTCTGTTCTCCCAACCGCTCGATTCCCAATAAACTCGCCTCTATGCGCCAGCTTAACCAACCAATTATCATCCTTCCTTTCCATATGACCAAACCATCTCAATATAGTCTCGTTTATTCTCATTTACGCCTTTCTTTAACACCACACAACTTATTAAACGCTCATTCCTAATTTTATCAATTCTCAAAGCTAATACACCCTTAAGATTATTATCAATCTGAACAGAATACACCTTACATCTACCTTTTATTTAATAACCAAGTTTCGTTATTATGCATTAACTCCGGCAACAATATACCCTCATGTAGGACCCCAGCCCACTCAAGACTTTAATCGCTTTGCTTCGCTAAAGATTGAAAGCACCAGCTACCTTCCTATCATTCATAACTTTATTACTACACTCTACATCATCCGTTCCCTTTTCTTCCTACATATATCCTAAATATTTAAACTCCTATACTTGTTCCAGTTGCTTACTATCCAATATAAATTCACACTGCGAGCTCTTTTCACAGTTCACCACATCCACCAACATCACATTACTCTTTTTTTTTACATTTTCCTTCAAACCCTTCCTTTTACACCTTCTGCCAACCTCCCTTACCAATTATCGCAACTTTCTTTCAGATTTGTCACACAAAACTACATCATCTGCATATAATAAGTAGAGCCACCTACACTCTCATCCATTCTCCCTCTTACTAACTCCTTCTATGCCACTCCAACCTATAATTCTTTCATCACCCAATCAATATACAAAATTATAGCCATGGAAACCTAACACATCCCTGCCTCACTCCACTATTAACTTCAAACCATTCACTCTCCATTTCATTTATTCCTACACACGCATCATTATCAACATCATACTTTTGATTCTATTCAGAAGCCTACCACCAATACGATAAATCATTAATACCTGTCACAGAGCTTCCTTATTAATCCTATCATAAATGTTGAAAGTCTATAAAACCTAAATAAAATTTCCTCTTCTCAAATTTTGTCACTCATTTGCTTCAATTTAAAAATTTGATCTACACATCTTTACCACTTCCAAATGCACCTTGTTCCTAAACAATCAACCCATCAGATACTCGACGAACTCTTTCAACCAAAATAACAACTTATACTATCATTGCACTCCTCCAATCCCTCGGAACTATATACCCTCCATAATCGCTTTGTCACACAACTTCCATATCTAGTCAATAGCAATCTCGATTCCATTGTTGATCATTTCACGAGATATTCCATCTATAACTGCTGATTTACCATTCTTCAACTTTCTCACTATACTAATTACCTCATCCCCAAAATAACTACATTTTCTTACACCCTCAAACCCACTCACATTCACTTTCACCTCTTCCTCACTGACATTGTTATGCAGATTTTCGAAGGGTTCCGTCATTACTTTCCTTACGTATATCTAAGTCAAAAAAGCTCTATCTCTTCTTTTTTCTAAGAAGATTCCCCATATATATATATATATATATATATATATATATATATATATATATATATATATATATATATATATATATATACATATATACATAGATATAATATATATATATATATATATATATATCTTTAACTGCTATATATATATATATATATAAATATATATATATATATATTTGTATATATATATATATATATATATATATATATATATATATATATATATATATATATATATATATATATATATATATATATATATATATATATATATATATATATTTAACTGATACTCTCGGCTCTCTAATCACTTTCGGACAGGCGAACTGTTTCATTACCTCATCTTATAGAACCGACGCTGTTTTGAACTTTCTAATCGCATGACACTTGCTTTGAGGAAAGCTAGTGTGACACGTCTTCCAAAAACAGTCTCAGA
This sequence comes from Trachelipus rathkii, assembly GCA_015478945.1. Classification (NCBI taxonomy): domain Eukaryota; kingdom Metazoa; phylum Arthropoda; class Malacostraca; order Isopoda; family Trachelipodidae; genus Trachelipus; species Trachelipus rathkii. The sequence continues at coordinate 26,456 of JABUQX010020805.1, forward strand.
ACTATCAAAGAACATCAATCTTTGAATAAAACAAAACCAAGGGTAAAACCCTATAGATTCAATTTTTAAATTATTTTTTAGTTATTATAACTTTCAAAGATTGAGTTTCTAAATTTAATCTGCTTTAGATTAAATTTTCGTCAATTTTGTAATCTATATGGGTTATTAGGAATATTTTTTGTTCCCCTGTATTTACACTATGGTGATTTAAAATATTTTCATCCGGAGACTTATTTAGCTTTGGCTATAAAGTTTTTGTTAGGCAACAGCCAAGGCATGTTTTGAAAAAAAAGGGAGCGCACTTAGATCTGAGATTGGATCACGCTGAGTTTTTAAAATGTAGCAGTGCTATTGAAGATTTACATTAAAAGAGTTTAACTCTACATTTACGATAAAAAAGGAATTCATTAAGTATATTTATGTTTCATAAGTTTATTAATTTTTTAGGCCTTGATTAATCTTACCTTATTATTTTGATAGAGTATATAATTGTCCAAGCTTGAATTGGGCTAGGTTCTATGATGCTAAGCTAGTTCAACTCTTTATATTCTTTTAGCAGGACTAGTTGTTAGGTCTATTCTATCTATTCTATTTAATTCTAACTCACCACTAACTTTATCGCCCTAACCTTGTTTTAAGTTTTAGCACAAACCAGTCTTTTAGATGGCAATAGATTATATCTAGGCCTTGAGCTTTGAACTTTAACTACTTTACCCTTACCTAATAAAACCTTTAACAAAACAAGGCTCCACTCCAAATAAAATTCTTTTGGAAACAGCTTGATTAAAAGCAATTATATTATAAACTTTATGTGAGTTTTATTATATATTAAACTTTATGGCTATTAAGCTAGACTTATTAATTTAAGCTGAATAGGCTAACCCTCTTTTTTGGGGGGAGGGGGATAAGAACCGTCACAAACTGTTCTATTTACACCTTTCGGAAAATTCTGAAAAGAATTTTTCCCAATAACTTTCCAAGAGAATTTTAGAGGACGTCTATTTTAATTATTCCTATTAGCTTATGTTATTTGCATTTATTTTATTGCTCACCTTATGGCTTATTGAAGTTTCCTTGATACTTGGAGTGCGTTGCCTAAAATTGAAGTTAACTTGTAACATAGTTATTTGCGAAAGATTATAATCATATTGTTTTTAAATTTATCACTTTTCCAAAATGGAAATTAGCTTTAGCTACTCCTTTATAAAAGATAAAATTTCAGAGGAGAAATTTCATAAAATACTTAGATTAAGCTGATAAAAGTTAATTGTCGTGTCCTATATAGTAAAATTTAAAACACCTGTCGATTTTACATAAGTGATAGTAACCCCGCTCTAGATTATACGCTTGATATCAATGAATTTTCTTTTTACATACTTTATGATAATTTAGCTTTATATGATATACCCCATACTGCAAGCAAAGAGTCTATTCCCTCAATTGAAATTAATTTTGCAAAAGACTTTTCTGGTGTAAACTTTTCAAGTGCTTAAAGAGCCTCCCAAACAAATAAGATTTTGTGTGTGATGATTTGGCAAATAACTGCTTTATACATAAATCCTGTGCATGTTAAATTTATTATTAAAGCCTCTAGTCTCATCTTATTTCGTGAAAATCTGCAGGTTATCTGTTAATTAGGTAGGCTTTGCTTAAGATTGAGATTCATAATGTAATGTTTGTTTGTGTATTAATTATTATTATTTACCAGCTAGGTATGGTTTTACTCATCTTTGTAAGTGCTAGGATATTAATCCATCTTATATGGTGTTTGAACCCTAAAGTAAATAGGAATAATGTCGTACGCCAAAATTGTAAGGGAGTAATTTAAAGAAACGCACACTAATAATTCTATCTCCTTTTGTTATAAAAGAATTTCTGTTTAATTAACTTCAAAGTCTCTTTTTCTTCTTCGTTATTAGATCACTAAGGTACTTATCTGACTGTTGGTTTTGTCTAATTTCTTCGAAGTCTAAATCTCTTTTAAGATACGCAGCTAATATTTTCTCATTTTTATCGGAAGTTGTTATTAAGTTTACTTCTGCCGTTTCTAACAAGGCTGCATCAACGTTGTTACCAATTTTCATTTCGAACAGACAGATCAATCTGCGTACACTCATTCATTACCAAGTTAATGGCTCGTACGTCAGAGGCTGTAGTAACCCCAGCTGGCAGCTCATTGGATGTAGCAACTAAGTGAGTGGAGTCACATATAATAATAATAATAATAATAATAATAATAATAATAATAATAATAATAATAATAATAATAATAATAATAATAATAATAATAATAATAATAATAATAATAATAATAATAATAATAATAACTTCTGAATTTAAAAAAAAATATTATCCACCTTGCATCTTTTTTGTCCGTTTCTTATAGGTTTATGCTGTGTATAATGAAAACAATAAAATACAAGCAATACTCCAAGACCGCCACATTTGTGAAGGATGTGCCTTAAGAGGATTATTTCAAGAAATTCCATAAATATATATTTTTTTTTAATTTTTAAAAAAATATATTTTCAAATGTATTCAATGTGAATTTTGTCAAGATATTAAATTATGTTTTATATCAATAGATTATCTGTAAAAGCATGAAAATTTTAAATGTCAAGACATCTGATATTTTTAATAATTATAATTACAATTTTTTCTTTTAATCATATTTCTTTTATTGAGGGTATCCTTTATATTTAAGTTTCAAATGTCTGCTACTTTAAAGGCGTATTTCTATTTTTTATCCAATTTGATATACTCTAAAAGGGTCTCTGAGAATTATGTTGACTACTCCCCCACCGAAACTCTCACCACCACCGCCTTCACCTCCAAGTGTGGCTCAGGCACCTGCTCCGCCCACATCACAGCCTTCGCTTCAGGATCCTGGACAACTACCAACGAGCAGATCAACTTCGGCTTTAACTCCAGCTCCATCAGTTCGTACTTGCACACATCTCAGAACTCGAATAATAGTTTAGACGCATTCTTCTTCTTCTTTTTCTCCTACTGCTTCGCAACCAACTTCGCCAATGTCGCTGTAGCCACTGTCTCCTTCTTCTCAGTTCCCGCTTCATTCTGCCCTGGCAGCGAGTAGGACGAGTAGTGGTCTAGACATTCGTTGGCCAAGACGCTATCCCAACTGATCAACTTCCCTCCCATTCCGTTAAAGGGGGTTCTACAGCGATAGTTCGTGTTGAAAACACTCTCGTTACATATAATGTATCATAGCGTTAGTTGCGGGAGCGTCCATCCGCCATTTTCTACTTTCTTGATGCTGTCGTTCTGTGCCGAGCTTGCTCTTGTTAAATACTGTTTTTTTTTTAAATCAGAATTCTGTCCTTTTGGTTATTAAAGAATTAGTGTTCTACCATGCAGAACATAACCGGGTGGTGAGACAGTCATGATTTTCATTTCTCCCGAATCAAGACCAGCACTGTACTGTTTCTTAGAGGATCAGAGTGGGGTGCACTATCTTTCCACTCCTTCTTTCAACTTTTATTGCTTGCGATCCAAACCAGGCTCACTGACAGATTTTTGGGTCTTCTTTGAGATGATAACGATCTATCTCCCGCATATTCGTCATCTCATGGCGGATTGTCAACGAACACTGGATTTACCTCACCACGTGACATCCACGATAAAGGAAGCTGATAGAAAAATCATTACCCGCTTATTTATTGCTCTCTACCGATCCAAACTGGACTATGGCTGTACAGTTTATAGCCAAACTACCCCGACTAATCTTCGCCTCCTTGACTCAACACAGAATGAGGGGCTTTGAATAGCGGCTGATATTTTCGTTCTTTCCCCAAAGTAAGCTTTGAGGGGGAGACAAACTTCATTCCACTGTCTTTTCGAAGGGAAAATCTAGTACACTACATTCATTGGCCTTCAAACTCCTTTACCCACAGTACTTACTCTACTCATTAGCGAAGTGTTTCAGCAACCCCTTTATTGGCCTTTCGCTACAACTGTCTGCAACATATTGGCCCATTTAAATATCCCTTTGAAGAAAGTCCTTTCGTATGCTTACATCAATGAAGATGCACTCTGGCAATTCTCTACTAAAATGGTCCATTTTCAGCTGTCCAAATTTATAAAGAACCTCACCCATCATTCCTTGCTGAAGGCTGCATTTTATTCCCATTCTCTTACCCATCTTAGCTTCATACCAGTTTATACCGATGACTCCAAATCGGAAAGTGATGTGGGTGCTTCTTTGATTTTTTTCTAATCGCAATGTGTCTCTCAGACATTCTCTTTTCATGCTTCAGTTTTTCCGTGGAACTCGTTGTTATTGCTTTAGCACTTTCCAGAATCCTTTCACTTCCTGATACGACCTACTACGTTATATATTATGATTCTCGCAGCGCACTTCAATCCTTGACTATTATATTAACCAAAAAACCGTTCTCTTTTCTCGGAAAAACAGCTAACGTTTTGTTGAAATCCATCTCATATTGGTATCCCTGAATCTGATCATTTAGCCAAAAAAGTCTTTGCATCTTTGCTGCCCTTCTCCGAATATTTTCCGTCCGTTTTAAAACAGAACCACATTCCCCCTACTAACTTCTTCTATCACATCCGTAGTGGATTCCAGTTGTGTTGGCAGGAGTGCAGGGTAGCAAAACTCCGTGCCATAAAACCAACACTAGGGGATTAGCATTCTTCGCGCCACCGTTGCCGTTGCCAAGAGATCATGGCTCGCTTTCGTATCATTCATTCTGCCATTATACATGGTCATTTTATGTCTGGGAATCCTTTCTCCACTGGTCAGTTTTGTCGCCTAGTTACCCCCTCCCATACACCACTATCGTTTCTTGGACTACACTGCCGCAGCCATTGTTCGAAGCCTCCTTACGTTCTGTACCTCCCACAGCTGGAGTAATTTACATCTTTTCAGAAACGGTCGTGCTGCAGCAACATTGGATCGCCACTCGTATTCCAATAGGAGGCATCCACCATCATACGACCATTGCGAGTATGGGATCGCAGAGTCAGCTCCCGAATCCTTGCCCGGGGCAATGACGTGCCTCAGCTGACCATCTTGAAAGTTCTGCTTGATTTTCCTTCCGCATATAGGTTTTCGGTGGTCCAACAACTGATCGTCAAAACTACATGGCATCGTTGATCCTCTTCACAGATGAAGCGTTATTTGGTAGGGATGGCGTGACGTGTTTCCACAACACCCACATCTGGACACACAACAATCCCCATTGCATTCACCATGCATTCACAAGCACTAATTCTGGCTTAATGTGTGGACTGGTATAATTGGCGACAACCTAATCGGCACATATGTTCCATCGGAGCACCTGAACGACCACTCCTACCTACAATTCTTACGGGGTCAATTGACGCCACTCTTCGAGGACTTTCCTCTGGCAGTTCAACGCGACATGCGATACATACATGATGGAGCTCCAGTCTACCTTTCGAGACCAGTTCGCCAGTATCATGATGCTATAAAAATCTCTGAATTTGATGCTGGGCATCCGTCACATGACCGCCACGGTCACGCGACCTCAACAACTTGGATTATTATTTGTGGGGCCACCTGAAAGTTCTCGTGTACAGAGACCCTGATCCGGATGTTAATACTCTTCGGCAACGAATCTTCGGTCAGTGACACTACATTCGTACGCAAGCTTATGTCTTCCAGAGACTGCGTCACTCCCTGCTCGTACGGGTAGAAGCTTGCATTGTTGCAGATGGGTCTCATTTTGAATTCGAATACCGAATATGTGTATTTAAGAGAAATTGTAATAATAATACACCAACATTTTTTACGATCCACTTTAAACTATATGTTTTATTTTTATATATATATATATATATATATATATATATATATATATATATATATATATATATATATATATATATATATATATATATATCTTATTTCTTATACTTATATATAACTGCTCCTTATATATATATATATATATATATATATTATAAAAATGATCCGATTCAAATTCCTATCTGAATCTGTTGGATCAATGTTTTATTATCCTGAATTTATCTTCAACAAACTGAATTTCAGAACAATACAAAATAATATTAAAAAAAAAAAAAAAAAAAAAGAAAAAAGAGAGAAAATTCTTTTAGAGAAATTCAATTTTTTATTGCAAAATATACAAGTAATGTTCACATAAAAATTTGCTTTCAAAAAAACATTCAACAGCAACTTTATAGAAAGTAGTCCAACTGAGACCCTTATGAACAATGATCATTTTTGGTGACACTATTGTACACCTTCTATTAAACATTTATATATATATATATATATATATATATATATATATATTAACTAACTATATATATATATATATATATATATATATATATATATATAACTCTTAACTATAACATATATTTATATATATAACCTTATATATATATATATATATATATATATATATATATATATATATGCTATATCTATATATATATATATATATATATATATATATATATAATATCTGCTGCTGTTTAAACTATATATATGTTTATAAATATATATAGAAAAAATATATATATATATATATATATATATATATATATATATATATATATATATATATATATATATATATATACTTTTATATATATATAAATATTTGATCTTTTTAAATTATAAATAATTTCATTTTTAAACTGAGAATATTAATGAAATCGATATTTTATTATTATTATTATTATTATTATTATTATTATTATTATTATTATTATTATTGTGTGTGTGTGTATGTGTGTGTGTGTGTGTGTGTGTGTTATTATTATTATTATTATTATTATTATTATTATTATTATTATTATTATTATCATTATTATTATTATTATTATTATTATTATTATTATTATTATTATTATTATTATTATTATTATTATTATTATTATTATTATTATTATTATTATTTTATTATTATTACTATTATTATTATTATTATTATTATTATTATTATTATTATTATTGTGTGTGTGTGTGTGTGTGTGTGTGTGTGTGTGTTATTATTATTATTATTATTATTATTATTATTATTATTATTATTATTATTATTATTATTATTATTATTATTATTATTATTATTATTATTATTACTGTAACAAAATCATTGTGTTGTGATTCATACAAACCAGTATGTATATATATATATATATATATATATATATATATATATATATATATATATATATATATATATATATATATATATATATATATATATATATATATATATATATATATAGATATATATATATATAACTCTTTCAAATATATATATACTGCTATATATATATATATATATATATATATATATATATATATATATATATATATATTAATGAACAAATTAACTCTTACCAAGTTGTAAATTAATCCAGAGTATTAATTAAGAGTTAAAGTGTTTTAATTAATAATACAATATTTTAAAACAAAATTATTATATACTTACAATGTAATATTAGTTATTATAATGACGATATGTATAAAATATCAGCAATAATAATAATAATAATAATAATAATAATAATAATAATAATAATAATAATAATAATAATAATAATAATAATAATAATAATAATAATAATAATAATAATAATAATAATAATAATAATAATAATAATAATAATAATAATAATAATAATAATAATAATAATAATAATAATAATAATAATAATAATAATAATAATAATAATAATAATAATAATAATAATAATAATAATAATAATAATAATAATAATAATAATAATAATAATAATAAAAATAATAATAATAATAATAAACCAATAAAAATTTCTTTGCTATTCTTGTTTTATTCGCATTTTAATAAAACAAAGATTTTTTTTTTAGTTCTTTTTATCAGATTGGAGATAAAAATTTTCACTCTAAATTATGACAAAAGCATTAAGTACCAGATGACAGAAACGTACCAAATTTCGTACCAAATTTCGTACCAAAAAACGTATGAGATTTAGTACTTAATGTAAAAATTTATATACAAACAAGTAAAAAAAAAGATGAATAAAAACAATAAATAATTTGATATTAATAATTAATTTGTTTACTTATACTTTGACAGTTATATTCTATAATAAATAATTAAACTTAATTTTAAATTAATATTTACGATTATTATTAGTATATTTTTAAATAAAACTACTAATTGTTTTATAATAGAGCATGTCATAAATTCAAACATTTAATTTTATCATTTTCTTTAATAATAATAATAATAATAATAATAATAATAATAATAATAATAATAATAATAATAATAATAATAATAATAATAATAATAATAATAATAATAATAATAATAATAATAATAATAATAATAATAATAATAATATTAATAATAATAATAATAATAATAATAATAATAATAATAATAATAATAATAATAATAATAATAATAATAATAATAATAATAATAATAATAAAAATAATAATAATAATAATAATTTTTGAGTGCGTGTACAGAAGTTACTACATAAAATGAAGCAGCTATTCTTTATTGAGATGAAACACAAAGGAATCCTAGAGGAAGAGGAAGTCATTAGCGCGATTCATGTGATTTATATCTTATATTGTAAATTTACTTCCCTGATGATGACAAAAATGACATCGGACCGGAAGAACAAGGATTCAGAGAGGGTATGAGAGAGAGGTTGCTCATAGGGGATATTACATAAGGTAGGAGGAACTTATTTTTGAAAGTCATCAAGGAGTTATATACCAGGATGAGGGGAATTGAGAAACTAGTGTGTGACTGGCAAAATGGACAAGTCAGGAATGCCTTTCTTAACCATGGTTAAGATTTACGTGACAAATCCTCAGCTGTTTAAGGCTCACCTCCCGGTGGCTGAATTGGTGGCACGGGAAAGAACAATTTCGTTCGAAAGGATTCATAGTACGAAGCTTGCGCCCCGGAAATCTTCCTTCCAGTCTTCGTTAATGAGCTAAAACTCTTTTGAGGAAGCATAACGGTCAGTAGCAGGATGAGAGCACCGGTGAAGTTTTTTAGGGAGATTTATATTTCCTGATTTCCGAGTAGTAGCTTCATGAAGCGCTGTTTTTCAGCTTTTTCGTTTCCCGGGGTACCAAAATAAGAAGGAACCGTGTTAGAAAGTGTTAGAATTTGAGCTGCTAGGTTTCCCTGCTTTAAATACTAATGAGAAATATTGCGAAGAATGAGAAAAAAAGTGATCAGGGAGGACTGCCGATGCTCCCACTCCGCTGAATACTTTCATTGAATCTGCATGAAAGTCAAGGTGAAGGAAGTCTACTTTGAGTTCGGTAGGGTGGGTATCAGATTTTGAAGTTGACAATGAAATACATATATCTTTTGAGATAGGCATAGTCACAGCTTGCAGTAGCTTCACATGTGTGTATAGCAAAACTACTCGCAATGGGATGCAGAGAAAGTCGAAAACATTAATCATAACCGAGTAAATGCCCTGAAGGGCGAGTTGAGAGCCATTTCATCAATTGATTGATAAGTACTGATTGTGTGGGGGTCCATAATCATACATAAAGCAAGCACATGAGTTGTTCTCTTATTAGAGAAAGAGGCATGACGCTTGCCTTCACCTCAAGCCTACTTTCGGTGTAAGATGGAAGTTTCCGGGCTCAAGACGGAAACCCTCATTTTGGAGGAGATCAGAAGATATAGGTAGTATTCGGAGGAGTGGTCCAATTTGGCTTCTCCCATATTCCAATTTCATTCTTACAAAGGTTATAAAAAGTTTGAATTGTTTCAGCTGCGACGCAGGTGATAGAAGCTAGATCTAATTCAACTTATTTTCAGGTGACGGGTATGTGGAAGGTGTGACAATCATTCATCCAAAATCATGTCCAAACACTTTACCTGCCGTTTTGCTTTGATTGGGGGAGACGTATAAGACAAAAAAAAATGTCAAGGATCCTTCCGGCAACTCCATCAATATTTCGGTGTAAAGCAGTCTTAATAAGGAGGCTCTGTGGAAAGTGTTAGTGATACATAGTGTTGGTGGTAGGTTTTTAAATGGAAACAAATGTATATATGCCGACAGTGAAGCGTGTATAAAAAATATATGGAGTGGAAAGTGAATGGTTTACTATTAATAGTGGAGTGAGGCAGGGATGTGTTATGTATCCATAGCTATTTAATTTGTTTATGGATGGGGTGATGAAATAATTAAAGGTAGGAGAGGGTGTTGGATGATGATGAAGAGTAGAGTGTGTCCTGCTTATTGTACGCCAATGATTTGGGTTTGCGTGGCGAATCTGAAGAAAGTTTGCGAGCATAGGTAGAGGGGTTTGGCAAGGTGTGTAAAAGTAGTAGTTTGAAAGTAGAGGTAGATAAGAGTAAAGTAATGGTAGTGAGTGAGGGGAGTCCATAGTACGAAATTATGCTGGATAGTGAGGAAATGGAACAAGTGTCTGAGTATAAATATTATGGTTATATGTTGGATGAAAAAGGAACGGATGATGCAGAGTGTAGTAAGAAAGCTGTGAATGGTAGGAAAATGACTGGTGCAATTAAATTCTTGATGAATGCAAAGGGACTAAGTCTTGAGTGCGCTATGGCTTTGCTTAAGGTAAGGGAATGTTGTTATCGATGTTAATGCATAGTTGTGTAACTATGGTGCGGAATAAGAGATATCGATCTAATGTGAAATGCGTTAAGACGAATACTCTTTGGGGCGTGTTAGGTGTGAGAAGAATTGATAAAATGCGGAATGAACGTGTTAGGAAGCTGTGTGGTGTGAATAAAGGCGTAAATGAGAAAATAATCGAGAGTGTATTAAGATTGTTTGGTCATATGAAAAGGATAGATGATAGTCTGTTGGTTAAGCGCATGTATAGTGGTTAGTGTGCTGAGAATCGACCGGCTGGGAGACTAAAAAAAAGTGGATTGATTCAGTAAAGTAGAGCTCTGTCTGTCTGTCTGTCTGTCTGTCTGTCTGTCTGTCTGTCTGTCTGTCTGTCTGTCTGTCTGTCTGTCTGTCTGTCTGTCTGTCTGTCTGTCTGTCTGTCTGTCTCTTAAAAACATTTTTCTGTCTGTCTGTCTGTCTGTCTGTCTGTCTGTCTGTCTGTCTGTCTGTCTGTCTCTCTCTCTCTCTCTCTCTCTCTCTCTCTCTCTCTCTCTCTCTCTCTCTCTCTCTCTCTCTCTCTCTCTCTCTCTCTCTCTCTCTCTCTCTTCAAAACATTTCTCTCTCTCTCTCTCTCTCTCTCTCTCTCTCTCTCTCTCTCTTTCTCTCTCTCGACTCTCTCTCTCTCTCTCTCTCTCTCTCTCTCTCTCTCTCTCTCTCTCTCTCTCTCTCTCTCTCTCTCTCTCTCTCTCTCTCTCTCTCTCTCTCTCTCTCTCTCTCTCTCTCTCTCTCTCTCTCTGAAGGAAAGAAGTGTGAGTTTGATAGAGGCGAGAAGAAAGATGCCTAATATAGGGGTGAATAACTGAGTTTTGTGAAAGGGCATCGTTATGGTGAAAGGGCATGGTTGTGGGCATGACTAAGGGGATGAATCCTACATTGATGAGATACCACATTGGGGGTCCTGTTTCTGTGTTGTGAAGCCCTAGGGTGAGTTTTTGGCAGCGAAGGGCTCACACTTAAGGGTATGAGTGGAAGATGTGGGAGCGTTTTTTCAGAATTACGTCATACTCTTCTACTTAACAATTTTGTTTTTGTGCATGTTACGTATAAAGTGCAGGAAGGGTTAAGGAAGAAAGAAAGAAAGAAGACAAAATCTTTTCTTTAAATTCCGAGAATCAATGGGGTATGTATTACCCAGACCTGTGTATTTTCTTGGTTTATGAAGCATAATTAAGAAGATACCTTCCACCCAGATGCAATTGTACATATGGCAAAGTACGCCTTCTGGGCCTAATGCTTCATCCTTGCATAGTTCCGCCACCGTGAACAGGTGGTTGTGAAGGGACCTCTCCATGGGGGAACAGAAAAGCTTATGATGAATGTCTATGATGGAAATAAAACAAAATGAGATAGATAGAAAGAAAAGAATATATATATATATATATATATATATATATATATATATATATATATATATATAATTATATATATATATATATATATATATATATATATATATATATATATATATATATATATATAATGAGTGTGTATGTGTGTGTATATGTGTGTATTGAGGGTTAATTTAAATATAGCAGGGAAGTTAAATTTATTGAAGGGAAAATTACTTAAGGATGGTAAATTTCTATTAGTCTTTCTAACTATTTATTCGAAGTTAAAATAATAGACGTTGCAATTATATTGCATAAATTTTGCATTAATTGAAATGTTATAGTAGGTTAATCAACTAATCTGTTTGTTTCTATTGTTGTTATTTGAGTATACTTGTTAGAGTTTACCTCTTTTACTCTGATGATGCAAGAATCCTCAGTTCCCCACACATTATGGTTTCTAATCCAAAGAGAAGAAAAAGGTTACCAAGAAGAAATGTGGCGAGTTTGGTGATGCGTGCTGAATACTGATTCTACGTCCAAGGTAAAATATTCTCCAAATATGTTAGGAATATAGATATCTACATTCTCTACTGTTAATCCACCAATTCTGGGAGCTACAACAGGCTTCACAGAATGGGCTGCATTTGTGTTATCAGCTTCTCCGTCTGTGTACCCAACATTATTTTTAGGAATCGTTTTAGAGACGAGACAAATTGTGCATGTCAGAGACGGAAATTTTTATTTCCTAATTCTTATGATGGATAAAAGGTGACCCGGTCAGATGGGTTGATAATTCAGTTTTCATTCTATCATGGTGCTGAAATCAATGGGGTGGCAGAAGAGTGCAAATTTGGAGAACTATTGGTACCTTTTCCTGTAATATAGAAGTCTAGTCTCAATGGCTAATTCCTCTGATATTGAATATGGATGCTGGACTTTAATATTGGTCATCGCCTGGGAGTCTTTGCTCGTGTTATTTCATTACACGGGATGTAATGGAATACGAAACCAAGAGTAGAAATAAGGATACAAAGAAATAAACGCCTAGCGAAATTTTCATTCAAGAATCTGGACAAAGTTTTGTGTGGTTAATTTTAAAAAAAATATATATGAGGCCCGATATTTAAGAGAGAGTAGGTTCTACTTTGAGGTGATTGTCGATTATGGAGATAATGATCCTACCTAATGGAAGGTCAGAATAGATGGTGATTGGTCTGAAGGCTTCTCTGGAGCAGGCAGCACCATTCTTTACGGGAGATGAGCTTACCTTTCAAATTAGGAGAAATTCCTCAAGCTATAGCTTAGAAAAAAAACGATTCACAGGAGAGGATTTTGGTGTGGTAAGTGGCTTACGTTTTTATAGGTGGGGGGGGGGGTAGTTTATTCTCGAAGATGGTGATGTATGTCTCATAGTGGGACGTAGAGATCCCAAATGTGGATCTGAGGGTGACTGGTAGAAACGAACTTGGGGGCACCGAATAATGAGCTAGCGTTGAGCGACTGTTAAGATCAATTTCTTTTGGCTGTCAACTTGGGCAGAGTGTAGATTTCAATAACCTCTTAT